>RCHQ01000114.1:0-168491 GCA_003676415.1 Plasmopara muralis | reverse complement strand
ACTTGCGATACTTTCATGTGTTCCACATTAAATGCCAATAACCCATCACGTGCAATGCGTGTGGACATAAATGGTACGGCAACGCTTGGGATCAGAAACAATGACCACAGAAACAGTACAATAGCAAAATGGTCCTTGAAAAGGTCAGCAATTTGGTACATTTCGCGTAGTAAAAATGTCGAAAGGTGCAATGCGGTGAGTAAAAACACCATTCTGGTCGAAAAAAGGGTTAAAACCACACCGTTTCCCCACCCAGCACCAATGAGACCTCTTTGAAGACGCTTGAGCTCCTTTACTGAGAGATCGCGTCCGCCATTAGGAAGCATTTTAACGTACGGAGGGGTCCAGCCAAGTAAATTAATTTCTCGATTGTCACTTTGGTCAAATTCTGCCAACAGCCATGTTTGTTCACTTGTTTTGTTGTTTTGTGCATGTGCTGGTAAATGATGTTGTCCACGCCACGCCTGGTTGTGGCGCAATCTTTCAGCATCGTGTTGAAGTCGAGGCGGGGTGAGTAAACATCGCATGACATGCACTCTTCGATACACAAAATCATTCAGTGCAATGAGTAGAAACCCCGCAAAGAGAAGAATGGCCACTTCACCACGAGGTCCAGCGTGCCAGCAAAGACCCAATAGAGCGACGAGGACGACGTCAAGAGCGAGCCAAGTTGCCAAATCAATCTGAATCAATCTCCCCATGACTTGGCCCGAGATAATGGAAAGGTATTCATTGAATGGAAAGCGAGATTCATCTCCTTGCAGCTGAAACTCTTGGGCGAGCAAGCGTGCCGTCTCTTCATCCGGATGGTTGGAACGATAATCAATAAATCGACGACGAAGGGCGAGGTACACAACTTCCCGTTCGGCTTTTCGTGCCGCTGCGACTCGAAACCATGAGAAACGAGCTAACCATGAAGTGGATGGCTCGGTAGCAAGTGCGTATTCGGAAAGAACGGAAGGAATGTCGGCACTACTGCGTTCAAACTCGCGCCATTCGTGTTGTACGTGCATTCCGAGACGAAGCAGTCCAAGGCAAAGCACGAGAAAGATCACGATAAAGAGAAAGAGTGCCATGTGTAGCTTTTCGATGATTTCTTGGAGCTCTGCGTTGCCACCGAGGACAGCTCGGGACAGCCACGGCAGCACTTCAATTTTCGTTACGACAAAAAGCAACAAGCCGATAAAGCCCAACGTCGTGAGCTCTCCAAAGACTGTGTTGACGAATGGCATATTGAGCTCATCCGTGTGTTCTTTCAACTGCTCGGTTGCAATTTCAAAGAGAATGGAAATCGCCACAAGTGTCGAGATGGTCACAGCAACGACAATCCCTACTCGGCCACCGCTTGTTTCCGTGTCTTTGTCATGGTCTAAAGGCAAAGTAGCAGTCTCTTGGCCTGTACTCAGCACCACAAACAGCGCGAGGGACCACAAGAGTCTGGCCACTAAACATGAGATGATTGGCATCCTGAAAAACGGCAAAGGCTGCATCTTGAAAATGACTTTCTGTATCTTTCTCATTGCGTTTCTTTAAGATCGTGCGTACATAAACAAGTACAAATAAAGATCATTTCACGAGTGATGGATTTACGAAAAAAATCCAGTTGACGGGACGGCTTTCGGGCCGAGAATACCACACGTGTCCGAGCTATTGGTCCCATTACCGCGGTTAAGTCGCATGTAGCCACTTCCGCCGCATTTAAAGTGCCATGACTTTTAAGTGTGAAGACGTGTAATTTAGAGCGAGCATGACGTGGTCGAGTTTTGACGTCGTACACGAAAACGCGATGGCACTTTTGTATTGTTGTCACATGATTGGACACCTACTGTTACAAGACGACCGCTTGATGCATATTTGTCTAGCTAATGACTGTATAATACCCACGAATGCTGTACCGTCGAATTTGGCCATACTGCCTAATTTTTCCAATAAATTAGTTTGCGATAGAAATAGCTTTTTGTGACGTGACATTGACGTGTGCGCGCGATACCAAAATTTCGTCTCAAGCCGGATTACGATCGTCTGAACCCATGCTTCTTCTCACGCATCTTCAGCAGCTTTGAACGTTACCTCTTTCGCAGATCCTTCCTTAGCGAGTAATATACAGCCCTTCGATTTCTCCGTATGCTTGCGCTCGAGCTTCGTGCTCAAAGCCCCTTGTATTGGATTAGCGGCATTTAATCATTGTGCTGTTTCCAAAGATGTCGTAGTCGATTCAGTCAGCTGCTTGATACCATTAGTTTCGGTTGCTAACCAAGACTTGGACCTTCTATTCCTATGACCAGCGACGTCATTGATGTTCGGATCCGGACAGCAAAAAGCTACTTGTAGGTCGTACTAAAACCCAGTAATAAATTTTCGCTTACGGTTTGATCCCATCCTCCTCATTTCTTTTTCTTTCACGATTACGAAGGTACTTCGTACATACTGAAACCTTCAACTCGCGAATCAGTTCCAAACACAGTGTTATCTAGGAAGCGCGCTCAACTCCGATATGTAAATATCGCTTGAGCTCGTTACAAAGGCTGCAGAGTTGCTCTCTGTTATTGTGAGTTCCCAGCAATTTTCAACTTTACTTCACTACAAACTTCCTCTCATGCAAAACTCTATGTAGATGGTTTGTTGAAAAATCGTTACTGTAAAAAAGCTAGAGAGGATCTCGAGATTGCAATATCGATTGTGATAGGTTTTTATTGTTCTTTAAATCAATAAAGCCTCAATGATTATGTCTACCAGGGCCAGACGGAGCACAAATATTATTCGTGCACCCCAACGTCTTGAACGTGGGACTGCTGTGAAGCCAGCGATAATATAGAATCACGAAACCCAGAGATGCGTTTACTTTCGTCAGTCAATCAGAAAAGTCTCTTCGAAATTAAAGTCATGAGTCTCTTACGGACACCAAAAGAGAACCACATGAGAAACACAAGCCACATCCAATTCAAGTGGTGAATCCTCCAGCTCATTTCGAAATTCGCTTCCTTTGACTCGACCCTTTCTTGGCTACCTTCGAGTCCCATTTCCATGCGTCTCCTCTATGCTTTTATTCTCCTACTGCTCCGCAATCAAGCATTTGCGCGTGTCGTGCGCTTTGACTGGAACATCACAACGCTCGACACAACGCCGTTCGACGGCGTACGAGGTAAATTCGGCTACGGCATCAACAACGAATCGGCCGATCTGCACCCAATTGACGTCACGCTAGGGGACGAAGTTGAAGTCCACGCGACCAACCAATTGACGGCACCTACGTGCATCCACTGGCACGGCTTGCAGCAATTTGGTACACAAGAGATGGACGGGTTGTCTGGTATCACTCAGTGCCAGATCCAACCCAACGTGACGGCCATCTACCGGTTTAAACCCAACAAGTGTGGTACCTTTTGGTTCCACGGACACGAAGAAGTTCAGTACGTCTTTGGTCTCCGAGGACCGCTCAATGTCCATTGCCCGGTAGCACAACAGCAAAGTTGGGAAAAAGACATTTACAAGGAATACACGCTACTGCTGACCGATTGGTACCACGACCGACCGACGGGGATTCCCATTTGGGATTCCGTCTTGATCAACAATGTCGGACGCTATGATTGTGCCGTGGCACAAGCGGCCGGTTACGAGTGTGGACCAACGACTCCATTGCCTCGCTTTCGGTTCAAACCTGGTAAGAAATACTTGCTCCGACTCATCAACACGTCGGCAATGGCAGCATTCAAGGTCAGTATTGACAACCACACCTTTCAAGTCGTAGCAAGTGACGCCGACTATGTCACTCCGTCAACGCCAATGAACTCCATCACGATCAATGTGGCCCAACGTTATGATATCCTCGTGCACGCCAAACCCTTGCCGTCCCCAAAATCGAACCCAAAGCAAAAGGAAGCGACAACACCGACCCTTGAGTCCTTTTGGTTGCGTGTGCACTCGCTCTACGGCTCTCCGTGGACTGCTCGTTCGGCCGACCAAGTGCCTGCTGGCTTTACTCCCAATGCGTTTGCGATTATTGACTATCACCCAAATGCGACCGCGGATCCGACCACGTCCACGTGGGCGACCCCAGTGACAATTGGGGAATTCGACTACACGCCCGTCACTCCCGTGATCCTTCCTACCACGCCCGACCAACGCATTGTTGTCGAGTTTAAACTGACAGTGCTGCCGCCGAATCCGACCACGAATCTCGGCTACATTTCAATCAATGAAGGGGCGTTTAGCTCGCTCGAGATCCCACCGAGTCCACCACTCTTTACAATTGCCCAAGGTGCCAATACGGCAGACCTTCCGACAACCGCCAATGCTATTGCATTGAAACACAACGACCACGTTGAGGTCGTACTTGTGAATGAAACTCCCGAACAACATCCCTTTCACCTCCACGCGCACTCTCCGTGGATTGTTGGAAGTGGATACGCCTCGCGCGAAAATATTCTTGGACGCAATCTATCGGCTCTACGACTCAATGGACCCATGAACCACGACGTGTTTACGGTTCCAGAGTGCAAAACGGACGCCGCAGGCGCGTGTACAGATCTTGGGTACACGGTCTTTCGGATGAATGCCGACAATCCGGGGGTATGGATGATGCACTGTCATATTGACTGGCACTTTATACTTGGCTTGGGGATGCTGTTCGTAGAGGCCGAGGACGCGCTTCATAAAGAAGGACTGGGGGCGTTTTCACCCAATATGTTGCTGAGTGTGTGCAAAGGAAATTTCACCCTCTAGTAGAGCGAAGCCTCGTCGTTTTAATAAAATTGAGACAAACGTTTATTTTTGTCGCCTATTAAGTTTAAGAGACTCGTCTTTTTTGATCTTCAGTATTAAACGACGTTTGAAAAAACCTTTACGTATCTTGTCAACAAAGTTGCAATGCCACGCCACGTGCATTTTCAGGAGGATGAACATGAGGGTATTGAGTTGCATCCACTGCTGCAATACGATTTGAAAATTGTACTTTGGCTCGTACAGCAGAAAGAGGTGCGTTTCATGACTCTTATCCAACTAAAGTCGTGCCATCCTGAGAAATGAATTTCTAGGAACGTCCGTGGCTACGATCGCTGATCCACTCGACAACATCTCGACGTCGGACACAAGATATCTCATTGTTACTTTGGTACGTCGAAGTATTGGAATGGGCTACGTACACTTTGTGACACTTTGCTGTGCCATAGGTTTGTCTTTATTACAATGCTACCCGACTTTGGCTTTCCGTACTTTTGGATTTGCTGGGGCAATTTACTAGCTGTCGCAAGTTTACAATTTGTGGCACAATCTCCTCGGCCCCTTGATGTGCATCCCCCATTGTGGCAGATGCAACAGAGATGCAACTTCGATGACACGAAAGGATTTCCCTGTGTCGACTGCCACATGGCAGTTGTGGTCTTGGTGCCAGCAATGCTACACTCCCAATCTCTGGTCATACAGCTACTCTTTGTATTCCTTGGGCTTTACATTGGACTGTGCAAATTGGTACTAGCCTCGCGATTTGTTTCTCAAGTATTGGCAAGTTTTATCCTGGGATTTATTGGCATTCTCCTTGGCAATCGTGGCAACCTAATCGTCAAAAGTTACAAACTCACGCAAGGGCACACGTACGTACCCGCTTTCTTTTGCAAAACAAATCAAGATCGCTAACTCGACTGGTTGGTCTTGCTTATAGTATCGCAGCAATTTGTGCGCTTCTCGTGCTTGTCATGATAATCCTCGGCACATGGATTGAGAACAATGAGAGCAGTTTACTTGCCATCCCGAAGCAAGACTTTCTCGAAGTCATTACCAATATCCTACACTCCAATGCAACAAGTGCAACACCCTCAACATTTGCATCAAAGCAACCTCCACTTGTTGCACGGCACAAGAAGGACAATTGCAACGAGGAGGAAACAATTGCTTGCAAAAGAGACTCATTCTATTATCTCGTCCAAGGAATGCGTACAACGAACCAAGTATCCTAACGGTTCTGTCGTTTCACCACGTTTTGACGTTGTCGTGTCCACTCTTTTAAAACTGCAGTGCATCTTTGAGTTCACTACGCTTCGCTTTCGACACGCGTGGCAACAAGGCATTTTTTCCCACCCAAATATTCATTCGAATGTGGTCGTGACCTCGAAGTCGTACAATGCTTGGCCCTACATCTATTTTCTCAAACGCCATTCGCCCATCCAACGACAGGTTTGTGAAGGCCACATGATGATCGGCATGTGCAATGAGACTGACAAAGTCGCGGATGGAAATTGTAAGGCAACGTTTTGTAAAAAAGTTGTCAACGAAACCGAGACTTTCTTCGGTTAACCGATAGAAAACTTGCTTCTCTTCCGTTACTTTTGTAAAGACTTTGAGACCAGTATTGACAATCTAATGCACGTCGCAAACGAGGATAAGAGTCGACTAAAAGATAAGAGTACAAAGTATCCAAAACACGTACATTGAGGGCATTGCCACTTAGACACGCAACAGAAATTTCCTTGTCCACGTAATACACTGTCGAGGCTGAGTCTGAGCGACACCAGAGGCAAAACTAAAGACAGTTTAAGTTGCATAGAGTCATTAGTCAAGAAAATCGATTGCCACTTGATGCACCCACTTGCCTTTAATGATTTATCCTCAAGACCGTAAAAGTCACGCAATTGGTACCAAACTTTGTCACAAATTCTACGATAAAGTGTCTCTTGCCTCTTGGTTTTCTTTTCCCCTTCCCCTTTGATCGTCGATTCGGTCTCATGTCTCTTCTTTGGATGCAACAATGTGTTGCAAGCAGCAAATTCCGAGTCGGGTATAAAGTTTTCGCAATTTTTTAAAAAGTGACCACTTTTGCCACAGAGTTTGCAAATATAAGCAACAGGAGGCAATTGTTGCTTTTCTTTTAACGGTTCAAGCCCTTCTTGCAAACCGGTTTGACCCGGTAAATTGGCCACTTTGTGCATTACAGCAACAAAAAAACCACCCGAGTTTTGATCAATCGGAATCAAACGAAGCGTCTTGTGGAGCTCATTTGAAATCGTACCCTCTTGCGGGAACATCGATCGGGTGACACGGGTACCACGTAGATCCGACGGTACTGCTTCGTACGTGTCAAACCATTCGTGCAGCGTCCGCTTGTCGTCGTGCTTCTTAGTTGTACCGTCGTGTTGGAACACGTGACCCTTGTGCGTAGACTTGGACTTGGATCGCCACCCCACGCGCCACTTTGATCGACCAGGACGCACGACAAGCCCCGGCATGGTCATTGAAACATCCATAAGTTTTAAAGCACCCTTAGCACGACGCAATAATTCTGTCACAACAGCCTCATTCTCAATTGGATTGAATGAGCACGTAGAATAGACGAGAATGCCACCAACTTTGACCAAGGCAGCCCCTCGTAGGGCCAACTTTAGTTGCATCGGATGCAGCGTCAGACCTTGGCCAATGTGCCAATCTTTCCATAATGCCTGGTTCTTACGAAGTGTACCATCTCCGCTACATGGTACATCACATAGTACGCGATCAAACACATTGGTACAATGCAGTGTCTCTGTTTTAGCATCGTATAGACCCGGAAATGTATCGCCAGCACCACAAGTCACCACTACGTGACGTAATGTATTGCATGAAAGACGGTGAACCAACATATAGGCACGTTTCTTGTCGAGATCATTGGCAATCACGAGTCCGCTCTGTTCTTGACTGTGCTCGTCTTCAGTCGAGAGCAAAAAGTCAAGAATTTGCGTCGTTTTTGATCCAGGTGATGCACACATATCAAGCACACGGTGGCCACGCTGTACGTTTAAGAAAAGCACTGGTAACATACTCACGGCTTCTTGACGGACGATACTTCCACGGTCCGTCTGCTTCAGCAAACACGAATGAAATGCACGAAGATCCTCAATCTTTGGAGCTGAATAGTAAACACTCGTTACGTTTCATAATATAATTGATATTACCACTTACCGCTCTTTGACAATGCGACACGTCCACAATCCATTTGCCACGCTACATTTTCCTGAGGGTACCACGGTATTGGTCTAAGTGTAATATCAGTACCAATTGATGGGATCTGACTTTATGAAGTTTGCCACTCACTCGGGTGGAGTAATGGGGACCTCTCCATAAAAGTATTGGTCGCTCGGAAATTGAAGCTTTGTGGCCAGTAACGCCTGAAGCCTATCGCATCAGCTCTTCTATGTCATTGTAAAAGAGCCACTGCTTTGATTAGTGAATATACCTAGAAGCGTCGGGACGGTGCAAATTTAGACGGAAAGATACGGGCAAAGGCTCGTGCAGCAACTCCATCAGTAGCTCAAGCTCCGTTTCGTCCTTGACAGCATCGGTCTCGCGCTAATAGTACAAGAAATAATATGACGATCAATATGCGATATCTCAAGTGAATGGCTGATACGTATGTACCAGGTACTCGCGAAAGCTCTGCTTGTAAACGTCCAGCGATGGCTTGGTCTTCGTCATAGGACCAACCAACATATAAACCAAGTTTTTATTCTTTCACAAGGTTCAATCTTAAAAGCTTTCACTCCTAGTAAAATATAAGATAGATGGCGATTAAATTAATAAAGGGCCATTTTATGGTAAGAACCTACACGTCTAAGTTTTATACTACAATATGCCATTGGCTTAATTAGTTACAATTTGACATGCCCTCCTACCTCGAATTTAGTAACTGTTGCTGCTGCTGTTGTGGCGGCTGCGTTGGATTCGGTACAGAGTGGTGCGTTGGTGCAATCTGCTCCACGAGCAGCATTTCAGGCCGTTTTGTTGATGTGACAGGCACGGTGCCAGAGCAAATACTTGATCGCGGAGATTGGGCTATGTTAGTGCGTCCGGACGCAAATCGTGAGGATTCATCGGATCGCAAAGTGTCCAGTCTTAATTGTGAACCACCGCTGGAAGATGGTCGCAGCAAGCTTACGCGTGACGCCTCTGCAGAAGACGAATTACTATTCAGACCAGCCGAAAACATTCCAATCGAAATGGGAAGATTTGCGAGGCTTTTGCCACCAAGAGTGGACCGAATACTTGGGCCGGCGAGAGAAACAGTGGTAGCGGTAGGTTTAACCACAGTCGGAGGATACGGCACCGCTTCCAGCAATCGCTTTGTAAGCTGAATTGATGACAGATCCTTATTTACCAGGTAAACAAACTTGAGATCTTGAAATCGCTCTGATGTCGGATATATTAACGAGCGCAGCACATGTGCTGAATCGCGCGTCAGCATTCCATCTTCTTCCAATCGGCAAAACCGCAGGTACATCTCCTTTCGGATGCTGAAGTGCAAATCCACAAAAGAATTCATCTGTAGTCGCTCACGGGGCTGTGGTAACTGTTTCGCTTCCACAGCTTTAGAGTGATGGAAAACTCCAGCAGATACTGCACGTCCAGGAGATGTCGATGTATTCATGAACGCGTCCATCCTCGCACGCTTGTTTACACTGACAGCACTTCCACGATTCACCTGAAGGCGCTTTTCGCGTTTCGGCTTAAGTGGTGGGCTACCTTCGTCAATCTCTTTCGATGCCACTTCACGCAGTATGTCGAACGCACTCAAATCACCACGACTCGCGGCATTACCTTGAGTCTGCTTTACTTTTCGGTTCACTAGCATCTTTGCTGGTTTCGTAAATGCAATCGATATTTCTTCTTGCATCGTCTGGACCGAGCTAAGATTCACCTTTGAATTAGAATACAAAGGAGACTGTTCATTTTGGTGTTCCATCTTCACGTACACCTGAAAGTCGGCCGAGGCTGCCGACGACGCGAATGGGCAGCAACCATCGGATGGATTTAGCATTGGCAGTGACAAAACTGCTCCATTCACTGGCATCTCACTTGCCGATGGACTGTTTAACAACGACATGACGGTGTTGCACGATGAATAGCGACTGGAATGGTCGCCACCAAACTCGTTTTTCACCGTCTGCTCCCTTCTGTCCTTGATCCCTGTCGTGTTACCAACACAAGACTTCTTACTTGCACCAATTTTAGCCGCTGCAGCTTTTGACGGGGAACTGTGCGCCTCGGTCACCACTTTTACAGTGTATTCTGGCGATGCATGCATGACATTTTCATACACAATAGCATTCACAGCGACACCTGACGTCGTCGATTGATTCCCTCTATTATCATTATTTATTACCAATTTCGACGGGGATTGAGAAGCTGCTACCTTTTTCTTTGACTCCGAATCGAACAAACCCAATCCAGCACTTGGCACGGGTAATTTGTTCGTAAATTCACCCTCACGAACCTTTGCAGGATATTCAGCAGCTTCTGTCGGTATTGATTTTCCTTTACGCAATGCATTTGCTGTAATGACTTCCTCTTGAGCCTGTCCCTTCGATCCATGGATCCCAAGCGCCACTTCTCTCTCCTGAAGGGACAAATCCTTCTTCGAAGCCTTTGGAATGGCAGCACTCATTGAAAGATACGCCGCTTTCGCCTTCATTACGGATCGATTACCATTGTGAAATGCTCGCGCGTCATCAATACATCGTGGACATACGTACGTTGAGTCTTTCCATCGGCCTGAACTCTTAATAGGCGGCAAACAGCCAATGTGAAACCACTGATTACAGCAATCGCACGCTAGACTCTCATTGATGTGCTCATCGTCCATCGCATACCAATCATCAAATGACTTGCTCCATCGCGTAAAGTGAATCTTAATGCGCTCGCCGTACGTATCGACCTCAGTAATCAGTGCGTTATAGAGCACCTCGTCATTGTCTACCAAGACTGCTTGGTTCACTTTAAATCCTGTCGTAATCTTCACATCATCTACCTCTTTCCCAGCCATCGAAAAAGGCAGTTGACATCTACCGCAACGAGATCCCACGTCGTCATCACTTCCCTTCCGTCTAGTCTCTTCATCGTCGATACAATGATCTTCACTCTGCTCGGCCTCGCACTTGTGGCAACAAAATCCGCCTAAATTGCTTACATCTTCATTTTGCAACTTGGCGCACTTGACATGAAAGCCCTTGCCACACCACTCGCAAAAATGATCGCAACCAGTGCGCGCGCACTGCACACAAGGTCGTTGAGAGCGTCGGAACGCGACAAATTCGCAAATCTGACAGTTCGTAGCACCCGTGCTTTTCTTGCTCACGGACCACGCCTTCGCCACGCCGTCCAGCAGCAAGGTGTTGCCGCACTGTTCACAATAGCGGTGGCCAGGCGTAGACGCACTGCTTGAGGACGAGGTGGCGGAGGGTGCTGGACTGCTACCACCCGCTCCCAGCTTAGATTTCTTGCGGCGCTTCTGCTGCGCTGGTTTTGTGGCCTTGCCCTTAAGATTCCTCCCCATCCAGAGTGATAGTCTCGCTTCGCGCGCACGCGATTTGGAAGTGGAGATCCTCCCCCAAACCTTACCTACGGAGGGTGAAGGTGTCTGGTCTATGAAGACACCAAACCTTCGCGCAACCTCCACCCCCGGCTTTGACCTGCTCAAGATGCGACATTTTTATCGAAAGCTAAAGATTGGTTGTATTGTACAGATTAGTAAGAGTACTAACTTTTTAGTACTAGTACTTTTAATATAGAAAGTTCCAGCAAGCACATAGCCAGTTTCATTTTGTTGTCTTAACATTTTGTCAAGAGATTTTTGGTACCAAATATAAAGAGGCCTGAACCATATGACTTTAAATTCATATGATAATATTATACAGGCTTTGAACTCGTGCGGTATACAAGTGCCTCCTAACTGCGTGCGCTGCATTCGTGCAAAAAAATTCGGCATAGCAAGGTGGTGTTGATGAATAGAGTTAATGTTTGATATAAAAAGGTAAAGAAAGTTTCTGTTGAATGCGTTAGAATGGATGCTATATGTGACTTTGACATGCGACTCACCTGCCTTGTGAGAACGATCTCGCCAATGTCTTAAGTCATCTAATTATATTATAGGTTGACAATGGCGTGACCAGTAAACTTTCTCGCTGAAATACTTGGCTTTTATATAGAATTGCCTTTCAAAAGAAATCTTCTAAACCGTAGATGCATCGACATCCAATATTTTGGTGCTTACATTTCGGAATTCAAGTGCAAATAAGCGAATAGAGTATGTAGCATGGAGCTGGTATCAAAAAAGGAGTTCCGTATGTGAGTCCATCAGACGTGAGAACGTTGCGGGCGCGTTCGACGCTCTGAATCTTATTTATTTTTTGCATAAAATGTGGAAGATGAAACCGACAATCAAAAAAAAATTATTAATAATACAGGAGTCGTTATAATGCCCAATTTCAGAATGCCAGCTTTTTCGGCCTATGACTAAAACTAGTTAAGATATCATGGACGCCGCAAAAATATTGACATTATTCCTGCTGAAGCGAGGCGTAAAAACTCACGTTGCTTTCGTGTACAAAGCTCCAGCACTTTGAAGTCAAGTGAAAAAAGACTCGAACAATTTGCGGTTCCAATAGGAGGCCACTTAGCGCGAATGAAATCGGCATTTCGCAAGCCACAAGACGAACATCGGCAAAGCTCACCATTTTTTACTACAAGAAACCCATCTATTGGCTGTCCTTCGCAGCACACGACTTTCGTATCAGTAATTTTGACAGCTGGATCTTGAAGAGTCACCTAAATTAAAAATCGATTACATTTCTCTCGACAGAAAACGTAGACGTACTGTTACACAGTCGAATGGTACCACAAGGAATGTTCTTGTTGTAGAATCCGTCCGGTCACATGGCCAACGGTACGTTTATCGTGGAGGAAGCTTAATAAAGTCGATTACCGGACGAGGCTGAGTCGCGGGCGGGGCGAAGGCGGTGAAGGAGGAGGAGTGTTTGTTGCTTAAAGCAAAGTGAGCAGGGATATTAAATGGAGAGCTATACGATTTATTCTCTTACTACAGCCTAAATGCTGAATCCCAGAAATCTACTGCTACTATTCTAAATTATTATTCTTCGCTCCATCTAGACATCCTAGATTGTTTTCGTCCAATCAGGTCTCGTGATTTCCAATGATCATGGAAGATTTTAAGTTTTACTGGAAACCTTATAATCGCCTAATTCTATGGATAGTACTAATGCATATGCATTTTAGGAATATTAGATTATGTTGCGTGTAATCGTCATCGGCAAAATTGTTGGTGACGACTTTTACGTCACACGCACCCGGTATGCAAAATTACGAATACCTACTAACTGTATACTATAACAAGCTGGAACCCTTGACAAAGATCGAGCAGGTACCTCAGGCTAGAATATTATCATCAGCAGATTAATAAGCGCAATGCTTTATCTGTATGTAAAACCGCCCACCTCGATTTCATCTTAAGCTCGGTTTGCTCGACTCCACTTATGCCAAATCAAAGGCCCGATCAACAAGTAGTTGCAATCACAGCTGAGTGCGTTCTCCAGATATAATATAAGTTAGATTTGCATAGTCGGGGCAGGATCAGTATCAATATCTTACCGTTAAGCGTTAAGTAAATCAGCGTGCTCAAGATCACAAAGGTTGTTTTTTTTTTTCCAATCTATATCCACAATTCCTTGCTGTCTCAGCAACGGAGATTCCTACATCGCCTCTTGCTCGCACGTTTATACATCAATCAAAACCTCTTCAGTAGTAGTACAAAGAAGAGTATCAAGGAAAGTATCAAGTATAGTATGAAAGATAGCATATTAAGTTTTCAGACGAATCTATCTTAGACTTTTTGTGCGGCGTCCATAGTCGTTCAACTTGTATTTGCCACAGCCGAATTTAAGCCTAAAAGGCATGAATATGGGTAGGCGATGGGCATCTTTACGGAAACATATGGACTCTGTAACATTTTTTTTGTTATGAAATGCAACATTCTTTGCTTATCGTACGCTTTCAGCCACATGGTGTTAGTGCTACGGGAAGAGACTTGCTCTCCCACATCGTTTCCGTCTTTTATGCTTCTACAAAGAAGCGCGTTTAAATACCACAATAAGGCTTTGTTTAAGACCGCGGGCGTATTATGACTTAACTGACTAGGAATCAAGATCAGTTCTGACTTGTCTCAACCACGCATTAGGTTTGAAGCCGAACTCTGGCTATCCTTTACGAGGAACCTAAGATCAAAATTCGAACACACCAGGCGTCATCACATAGACGACTTATTTGGAATGTAGGGTTGGATCGCCATCGACAAGTCTTGTTCGTTGACAGGCTTTATATCTCTTTCTTATTACTCCGCCGAAGAGCGAGATTTAGTAATTGCTCAAAGTTCTTTTAGTCCAGTAAATGCCAATAGCGCTCCATATTGATCATAGCTTCACCTCGCCTTTTTACGAATGTAAACCAAATGACTGCTTCTATACTTTAGGGCGAGCTGTAAAACAAAAAGCAAGTAACTATTTTGCTGCCTCTCCGCGTCGAATGTGTAACGAAATCTTGCATTAAGCTGAGCAAGACAGCTTTCCAGTAATTTTTTTCTTTTGGCGAACAGTGTCTCCTGGTGCACGACGGGACCCAATCGGTGCTCAAATTGATTTGCATATTGATGCAACTTAAAAGATACGTGAGGGGGCAAAGTCCTTGTCAAAATTGTGATGGCAAAATTAATCTGTCATCGAGATCTAAGGACACTACCATGGCTCGTGAACAGTGATATAAAAGTCTTAATAAAATATTTCGATGTTGTCCTGACCAGAAATAGTGATCATTTGTTCAACACAAGATCGCGTATATTTCTCATCTATGATATGTAGAGTGATCTCGTCACATCTGGGGTCGATCCTACGCTCATGCAGGCTAAATGTTCACCTGGATACTGAATCAAATCTCCGCATTATCAAATGTGAGAAACAAAGCTGGCGCTGCTCGAAAAAATTGCTGGCTTTTATGGTCCTGCGGAGGCGGTTCAATTGGGCACCCTCCTTTGCTTTAACACATCATAGTTCTAGAACCCTACCAAAGAGTCTGAATTTTAGTAATCGAGC
This sequence comes from Plasmopara muralis, assembly GCA_003676415.1. Lineage (NCBI taxonomy): Eukaryota > Oomycota > Peronosporomycetes > Peronosporales > Peronosporaceae > Plasmopara > Plasmopara muralis. The sequence goes on along the minus strand of RCHQ01000114.1, from coordinate 153,594 downwards.
AGGACAAGTTCATGCAGCCGTGGCGGTAGTGTTAGTTTTGAAGCAGCCTACGATCACTATCTTTTAAAAGAGAAAGAATAACGAAAAGCATTTTTCCTGGATCGAAGAGGTAAAGAAAGCCACATTAGCGGTCATGATAATGCGTGACCAGGTGCACGTGGCAGTTGCACATTTTATTCGAGGAAGAAGGGCTTTTAGGCGGACCTTTAAATTTCGCTGAATTGTTTTCTTCCGGGAACACAGTTGAGAGCAACAATTCTCCTTGTAAGCTGTGAGTTCTACCAGCGCTTTCTTGCCTGCAAGGGTGGGTATGGCATGATTACCGATAAACAGCTTGAGAGAAGAGCAACCTCACATTCACGCAGTGTCGATAAGATTGTTGATTTGAAGTTTGCTATTCAAAAGTAATACAGCCACAGACAGCCTCTTCGTCGAAATGCCGTGGATGATCAGTGCCTCGGACTGAAGAAATATGTGTGCAACACCAATCAAATAAAGAAGAGCAACATGCGCTGCTTTGGCTGTGGTAGAAGCTCACATGATTAATGCCTAGCTTTAAGGGTAGACATTCGTAGCTCTGAAAGGTGCTGGCAGAATCCAAGCTCTTAAAAGGGACACGCTGATCACCAGGCATATTCTTGGGCGTGCTTAACGCGACCGAGAAAACTTAGTCCCCAGGAGATTTTTCGTGCTTTGTAAGCAATTGAATCAACCGGTATCTTCGTCTGATACTCTTAAATAGAGCAACGCAAACGTTTTAGCTTGATACAAATGGCTGATAGCCATTTTGAAAGGCGTTTGCAACAAAAATAGACCTGGCAGTCAATATTGAAGATCTTGATAGCCCTGAATTTGGTACCTATTCTAATGGTGGGAATCACCTATCACTAAATGAAATCCCAAGTTTGTAAACCGGTATGATGATCGCCCCGAAGCGGGTAAATATGGCTTGTTCCTAGGCATACCATGACTATGACAGCGCAAGCCCTCGATCGCTCTATGGGGTAAGACCACAGCTTTCAGCCAATGAATCCCGCACAAAAAAGCTCAATTATGCTCTTACATCCTTCAATAGATCGCCTGATTCCTTTCACACCCATAAGAAATTTGGAATGCACTGAACTGCTGATATCTACACAAACTAACGTCGACAGGATTGTCTTTGCGAGCAATTAGTGGATCTCCTCAGCACTCCACGCTAGCTTCAGCAAAACCCGCTGGTCCCACCAGCTGCCGCGCTATTGTAGCATTTATCACAGCTCCACATGTGCTACAATCAACCTCGGATACGACAGAGCTACATAGATCCGCAGAAAGAAACTGGAGTAGCATTGTTCCACAGATAAGTGACAGAGCATATCAAAGCGGGTAACGTAGGGCCGCAAGGCAAAACAATTACATCAGCTTTACACCGGGTCAGTAAAGCGCCACCGATAGCGGATAACATTTCATCAAAGAAGAGAAAGCGGATGCGGAACTTATTTGTCGGAACAACATTAAATACACACAAAGTCGCGAGACCTTGAAAAACTACTGAGTACCTGGCTAAGTCTAAAGCTGAAGCCATTGCGTCTGAAGATGAAATGTCTTGTTCAAGATATAGACACGTTCTTAGTTATAGACGAGGATTTCTTATAACGGCCTTATAGATACCATACGCTGCGACTATATTCATGGTATCCAAAGGTGTAGTAATTTTTTATAGAACAAACCCTCAGATGTGGTGTCCTGGCACCCATTATCAGAACTCTGACTAGATTGGGAATTTAGACATGTGTCACCCACTATAAAATTGCACGAAGAGTAACCTGAGTTTCTTACTGCCTTATTTGGTAAGACAGCAAAGATTGGTACTCGATATCCCTACTCGTCAGCTTCTTTCTGTGTTTAGCTATTACACAAGAAATGGTGACGATTCCAAAGCCTACGCTGGCCTTGGAAGAGTACTTACTTCAAAAAAATGGTCAGCGTTTGCAAATCTGACATAAGCAACCGGAAGGCATAAGCAGTCGCTAAGATATCAGAGGCCAATTCGGCTTGGCTTACGCCACCATACCACAACGATTCGCGGAAGTGGTTGGACCTAGCCAGTGTTCTGCACAAGATAGATGCTGGCTATGTAGGTTTGTAAAGCCTTTGTCTAATGAATTAATCAAACCACCAAGTGGTGCTGAGAGAGCATTTGTCATGATGTTTACTATTACAAAAAAGAACGACTTTAGTGGGAACTCATTCTGGATTTGCTTACGAGAAAAATCCGATAGGCATTGTATTAAATGCTTAGGTTTATGGTATTGACACTGTCATTTAGTATGAAATTTTTTATATAAGGCTATTAGAGTCTATTTAGATCATGTATTGTTCCTGTTGATGATAAGCACGCCTAACTTGTTCTAACGAATCACAAGATGACTGAAATCTTACACGGCTAAACCCAATGCGATAAAAACATACCAATCTTTATGTTCTTGCCACAGAATTCGTGAGAGCCGCTTCCGTGGCTCTGGCAACATGGCACAAAGGCCGTTATGATTCGGAATTAATACAAATGGTCACTTTGTAAATTAAATTTATGTTGGGCCGCACGTTGCGATAAATGGGAGAGAGGTAACGACCGCGCTCGGAAATATAGGCCTCAGCATCTAGTTTTGCACTAATTAGAAGCTGAGACTGATTAGAGCTGCATTGTTTGTGAACCGCCAGGCGAGCATATTGTACGCCAAGCTCACAAACGTGATACATTTTTTCCCTGGTTTTGTTCTGAGTTGTAACAATGTGGATGTTCGCCTAATCCTAAAATCAGCTCCTGACTTTAGTTGTACTATCAACAGTGCAAAAAGTACATAAGCGCATTTTCGAATCACATTTATACTCTGGCATCTTGCGGTACTGAGTCAAACTCCTAGCCGAAATTTTATACCTTATTTAGAGCACACGCAAAGCGTTTGTAAGCTCGCGCCGAAACAATGGTATTTCTTACATCAAATATCGATTACACGCGTCACACATTGAGTGACCATTAAAGATTCCTCGCCTTGCGCAAATCAAATGAGCGTACTACTTGGTGCTTATACTGCATCGTCGGTCATCCAGAGAGCTCTCCCTTCTCTTCCTTGTAAGAGCCGTTGTCGAAAGAGTGAGTGGACTCTCAAAGAACGGCGACACGCGAGTCACGAAGCCCTTCGCCTCGGCATCAAAGACGTTGATTATTGAATCCACTAGTTAAGTGTACCGAGATTTGCCGTCTTTGACGACACGTTCTTTTTTTCTGGTGTATAATGCTGCGAAACCATTGAAAAGGCATCGCACGGTCGTTTCTTGGTCTTGGAGCTCCTTTAATTACAAAATCGACTTTTAGCATGATCTGTGAGTCTGACAAAAAAATATATTTAAGGAGCTTACCCCGGCTGACTTGACAGCATTACCATCAGCTTAAGGATTCTTTGCTGTACTAGAAACAATGAGCTAAGCGAGTGATTGCTGGAGCCCATCATCAATGTAATTACTTAAAGGTAAAGGTGTCTTCGAGCCACAAAAAGTAAAGAAGCGATCTGTTACCGTTCTCCACCGTGATTATTCTTCATTCCATGCCTTGCCCTATTGTTCCCATTGGACTGGTAGTCCTCAAAAGCTTCGCATTGACAAAGGGCAGTATTCCTATCTTTAGTGCGGCGCGTGGGATCGTAATGGCCAAGATATGATGTCACCAGGGCAGCAAGTCCCTTTCATATCCAATGCATTCTCAATGGATTCCTTTTTGAGCCAGTACCCCGTTTGCGATTGGGCTTGCCCCGGAGCCACTGCTAGTACAAGACTTTCGCCCTCAGTCAGTAAAAAACTCGTTTTGGCATGCTTGTTATTGCTGATAAACCATGTAATATCAAAGCCTTAACGTATTTATATTAACAAAGAGCCACACCTACCACGCCTGTCCCATCTAGCCATGCACCGCTTGCTTTCTTCACCAAAAGGTGGTCACTTTCTTTAAGTTTTCCACTGTCTTACTCTCGTTGACGTTAACCGGAACAAGCTTTCCACTACACCAGAGGCATTGCTCTCGCAATGGCTTTATGCATCACAAAAGTAGCGCGTCTCTTAAAGTCTAATTTTACGCTCAATTGTGCACAAAACTTTATTTTTCCTGTCTCAAGAGTATGAAAGCTCCAAATTTGTCATCGGAGGGTCAGAAAATTGTCGCTACACCTTCGCAATTGTGTTCGCCAGCTTATACTTTGTCACCAACGCAATAAATTTAACTGAAGTCATCGGTATGTCGACGCTTGATGTGCAACCAGCACGCCCATCGCATTATGCTTCTTATTTCGACTTCTTTAAATATTAAACTCACAATTGCACGTACCCATAGGCGTCCAGCGACTTACAAAACAGCTCTGTCGACCGACACAAAGATTCTGCCGACGGCAAAAGGAGGGGGCAAAAACTTCGGTACATTTGATAACCATTAATGCCAGAATATCGCGTCAAGAGACAAAGCAACTCAAGAAAATCATGCGCGTAATCGGCCGCGCAATCCAGTCGAGCAAATCAGCTACCAGTAAATCTTACTCACAGGCAGATGTCGGATTGTTTCTCACTGGCGGCGCCTACTTGTTCATGGAAGTCGTATAATATTCGTTAAACACACGCTAATTTCTAGCAAGAAGTGCTTCAATTACTGCGTTGAAGCATCTGACATCCTGCGCCTCAGAGTTTGCGACAAGTCACTGCCATTTAATGTCTTATGTAACAGCAAGTATCCAGCTATTAGCAGAGAGGATTAGTTGTCGGTGGATCATAGTCGGCTGCATCTTTGTGAGTTGTGAGACTTGCGCACCGCACAAAAAAACTTCTCGATGGGCTAAACAATGGACATATTTACCTTAAGAAGAGATATCTCGTCCGGAGGATGAGCCTGGCAAAAGTTGACTGGTTAACTTAATACACAGTACAGCTACAAGCACGAGCTTTCATTGACGTCGACAATGTCATTTTGAACAAAGAAAACAAATCAATAATAGTCTTCGCTTCTTTGACTATCAGGTGCGCTGTCGAAGCTTGGCGTAGGTAGCTAAGTGACATGAGGCTTCTAACTTCTTTTTGTAGCTCTTAGGCCGAGTAATCAATCGATATCTACTAAAAGGGATTAGAGATAGCTCGAAAAATCTGAGCACGTGAAATTCAGACACCTATGTAGGCGTACTAGGCAAGGCATTCCATAAATTTGCAACAGTAAAAAGCATTGAAGGCCCAAAGTTTTGATATCGACTATCTCGTCAACGATTAAAAAAAGAGCAAAGACCAACTATCGAAGAGTTGTCTTCACACAGAGATCTAAGAGGAACTTTTTTGGAGCAACTGTCTTAATTTTATTTATTGGGAAGTGCGCTAATCCCGTAAATGCATAAATTGCATTGCTAAGTGCAAGCTCTAGTACTGTGTAGTGTGAAGGGCAACCGTTTGAGCATACGTTTGCTTAACATTCAAAGAACTTCTTGCCGCTCAGTTCAGCTCCCTGTAATTAGTAAAGTTGTTTTTTCGCGGCAAGCCGCGGGCTCCGTTTTTTTATTTTCTCGTGTCCAGAAGAGACAAAGGATGCGTTCATATTTTTCCGTGAACGAAAGATGTGGCGACGGAACGGAGAGATTGATGCTTGAGGTATTTAGTTATAAGTGAAATGACAAATAGATAAAACATGTGATGAACATCGATCACATGTCGATACCAGAAAAAGTCACCTACTGCCTTAAACTCAACTAGTATTTCGAATCAAACGTGAGCAAAGTTTTGCTTAAAGTACTTGTAAAAACGGCAATGGAAACGCATGCAAGTCCTACGGTCTTAATGTTTAAATGGAGATAAATGTCGAAACTAAGTTCATAATGAGCGAATTTAAGAATTAAAATACTGTTTTGACAAAAGGTTACAGCTACATGAGTCAATGTCAAGCTGAAAACATACCGAGAAAGTAATGCAAAAGGATTGAGTGGGAAGTGTGCTTACTAAGGTGATGTAACCCTCTAAAAAAAGCAACGTTTGTGCCGAGGTTCGCATTTGAAAGAGATCTCAAGTAGCGTAGCAAGCAATTGCCCAAATTAGTGAAAATTTGAATAGAGATATGTATTATTACTTTGGGCAAGTAGGAGGAAAAAGGCGAGCATCAGATACGCGGCGACAAAGTGTGAGGCAGCGTACGTAACGCCATGGCGTGAAACCATAAAATAACCGCATTTAAGCCAAAAGGATGACTAAACTATTTTAACGAACAGGAAATACCCCAAACTCTAATGACTACGTTCAGTCGACTAAAGTAACATGGTGCAAAGCGTCAGGAAAAGCCACTATCGTTGCTAGTCTCCTCACCTCTTTGATATTCAAGCGGTTTGCCGTGTTGCAAGGCAACGGCCACTGCCTCAAGGGCGGTATAAGCTTATCGATGTCTTTTTCGTCAAAAAGGCAAACAGTGGCACGAAGTGAGATTGGTAATTCTCGCACGTGTCACTGTCTGAAAGTCATGACTTGCTCATGCGTATAGTAAGGTGCACAGTATAGCATGTTCGGGTGTACATTGCACAGCATATTAAATTTAGTGAATAATTACCTAAATACTTTCGACCACGATAGGTCTATATTCAGAAATACTTGAGTGATTTGTTCGTTATTATCTACTCTGAAGGATATCAATAGGCAGGGTTTTAAGGTCATCAGAACCAATAAACTTTGCAACAGCATCGACTAATGTGTCTCCGAAGTGACGTAGGTAAATATCATCAACAAAGTTGTAAGCAGCCGTAAAGATCGAGCCTTGAGAAAGTAGAAGCCATTTCGTCTTGATCTACGCCATGTTCTTTGTATAACGTCTTGAATATAACATCTTGATTTTCAGGCTTTCGAGGGGGCTTCTAAAAGCTCTAAGGTACCTCCAGCGCCTTAAAATGTTTTCCCAGCGCTTGACGTGTTTTGTATGGGAATTGCAAGTGGCCATACGGTGACTGATGTTGCCCGTAGCCACCACCATATCGACTGGCCTAGCTGGAAATCACTATGAAGGGAAGAAGTTTCTCGACGTAGCTTGGAGGCCTTGCATCAAGACACGCAGCGGTAATACACACAAAGTCCAGCGGCACTTTCATAATAAGTGTGCTGTGAAGCATAAGCTCTTCTATCTACGTCAAGAGATTTTTTTATAGCTGCTCTCCAAAGTTTGCTGGAGCCGTTTGACCGGCTGCGGCACGACTACTTGATAGATCGTTGCGGTTCGAAACTAGAAGCAGCTGGTGATTTGAATGCTAACCGCGGCCTTGAAGCTATACCATACACCAATACAGGTTTTTAGTAGAACCACAGCAGTGACAGTGTTGAAAAAAGTCCAATGCATTTTCGTAGTAAACACTAGCCTCTTTTGTTTTCAGGCATCCAACTTTGCCGAATTTAATTCTTCATCGAATTATGATGCGGTGCTAAACGCACGCGCATAGCCTTTTCAGGTCAAATCGGAACAATGGCTACTTTATGACCAAACGCCACTAAAAAATGCTACGTAAAATGTGGATTCATTAGCGCCCTTGCGGCTGCAACGAACGTGAGCATGTTATATACTGATACTATTATAATAACTTTCAATTGGTCAAGGTAAATTATAAATCTATGAGTATTTCAATTCATTTTATTTCTACTTTTTTTATTTTGTATAGGATTATTTGGAATAATTTCAAATCGACAAAATATTATAATTATTTTTATGTCTATTGAATTATTACTACTCTATCTCTTTTAATAGGAATGGAATTAGCACAGCCCGGTTATCGAATTTCCCATAAAAATTTGATTAAACCGGGCTGCACTAATTCCATTCGATCTAAAAAAGATCGAGTAGTACCAACAACACCAGCGAAAGCACTAAAATTTAAATATAAAGTTCCAATATCTTTATGATTTGTTGAAAAAAGCCATCTAGTTGACCATTTATTTGTATTTTGAATTCGGCGCCGTGGTCTGCATTGTCCATTTGGAACATTATCCTCTTTCTCGTCGAAACCGCTGTCTAATGCATGAGTAGACTTTAAATCGAACGGCGACTTGCGTCGGCACTTGGGAGTGAGCGAGTCACATTGCTCGTGTTAGTGACTTCGGCCTCTAGACTTATCAGAGAATTGTGTTGCGGGTTGTTATTAACTTTGCCCTCTTCTTCTTGGTCCTCAAATTCAAGATCTCATTTACAAAATTAAAATGCTTGTCTCTAGAAGCCACAGAGCTACTAGCCCTTTTAAGTATGGCATTTTGCATAATCAGCGAGTCTAACGTTCATTTTAAAAGACGAGCTTTTGAGAAATTTTTTTTGGTTTGTTCAATAATGTCTGACGCTTATTTGCGGTTCTTGCGAGCGAAGAACCAAACAAGTGCTTGCTATATTTATCGCTTAAAATCAGACTCGTATGGATGAGATAGAGCGATGAACATGCACGTCCGGCGCAGTGGAGCGTGAAGCTCTTCAACAGCCTTTCTTGTCTAATTGGCTCTCTAACAGGTGAGCTTTCAAAGCTCACCGCCCACGGCTAATAGTGCAGACTTGAAACAGACACAGCCTTGGCTGTAAACGTCGTTTTTTACACTTTCCAATAGGCTTTAGCAGAGATACGCACCAAAATTGGCTTGAGATTCGCGAACTGACCCGTTTGACCGGCAGCCTTCTTTGCTACTCGATTAGTCATCAATGTTCTAACTTATATAAAATTAAAGGGTGGTGGATATCCGCCCTTAGCGGGGTAATATATCGAAATTCTGTAATTGAAGCTGGCTTTCGTTAAGATGAACCTTATAAAATGGTGGCCTTATTATTGCTTACACCAGTTAAAAACAAAGAAAGTATGGCTGAATAAAAATATGACAAACTTTGCTAATAGATCAGTCTCTCAAAAATGAAACATTGTTAATACATCAGTCTCTCAAAAATTAAACATCGATTTCCGTATAAGTGAGGATCATCCTATATAAGCGAGGAGCGTTTGTCTCAAATTGCATACTTATGACATTTTTTTTGTTCACCTTGTATGAGATCGTGTTGGACGCGTCCTTTGCATGGCGTCACCAGCTTCTACGCCTATTTTGTGTAATCTCCAAGTAGGATTCAATTCCGCTGTCACTTAGACAAGAATTTGAGCCTTTTACACCACCATCCATTCTTGAGCTGAAAAGAACATTTAGATGGTGCATCTTCTTGCTTGCCTCCCCTATGAGAAGCTCTAAGATCCTCCCAAACGACTGGCATCCTTCATCTCTGCCTAATTATCATTACGACTCGACCGACTGTTTGTATACAAGCCATAAGTGTATCAAATATCACTCATTTCTCTCCTATTGAATGTTAATCAAGTCTTAGTGACCAAAGCACGTTAGTGTACTCCGGAAAATTGCTGCACGCCAAGGTGCTGTAATCTCCTCACAGCAACCTGCTTTTTTGAATGACCATGCATTAGTAGAAATCTGCGCATTATCGATTCGTCTGATCTTTGTTCGAAGGGGGCGTCTCAAAATTACTTGTCGGCGGCACGGAAGTGAGTGGTGTGTGTACTTCATTTGGCACCTGTTTTTTGTCGGCGTCTTTAACGTATTACTACTATGTATCAACGGTAATTCTGCTACTTTATGTGTCCACCTTATCCAAAGAGGACACGGCGCACTAAGTCTGCAAACTGACTTCCAGATGCCTCATCGACGCCCTTTATCGTAGCTCGAAGTGAACGATTGGCCTTTTCAACTAGAGTCTCTGACAAAAAGTACCGACCTTGCGTATCTTGCGCATAAAAGAAGAATTTGTACTGGGACCCCACGTCGCCCGAGGCCATCGTAACGATGCCGCGCGAGGCAAATGCTTGCTCCAGCTCGTTTTGTGGAGGTAGCGTCGGAAGTTGCACCACAACTTCCGCCACCACTGGTCGACTACCCCACTGGCTTTGAAACGTTGCGGCATCCATGACGGGTGACGGGACCAGCGTAAGGACTGAGCCTGTTGCCTGAGGCAATGGAGAGCCACTCGAAGTCGAGCCAAAGTCCATATCTAGCAAGTCCATACTGGGTGCCACTGGTTGTGGAGGCGGGGCAGATGCGTAGTGTTGTTGCTGCTGCTGCTGCTGCTGTTGTTGTTGTTGTTGTTGTTGTTGCTGTTGTTGCTGCTGTTGAAAAGGTGGGGTATTGATCGCGTCCTCGTCGCCTTCCTCTTCTTCCACAGCATCATCAAGAGGCGCGGTGGGGCCAGCCAAGTGTGTCGATGATATAAAGAGCTCGCTTGGCTTGTTATATACCACAGCAAGCGAGTTAAATTCTTGAAAGAGCTTGTCCATCAAATCTGTCTCGATCGACTCAGCAAACACGCTCACTATCTCTTCTGTGCGAAATTGAGCCACGATAGCAGCGGCCTGATCCGTGGGCTGCTGTTCAAGCAGCCGGTAGTACAACAACGCACGGTCACGGACATCCTGGTGATTCGACTCATTGATAGCAGATCCAAGCAGACGCCCCAACATGCTTTGCATCTCGGGTGGACGTTTAAAGAACAGTTTCATCACTGCAGCCAAGAGCTCCAAGAGAACAGAGGGTGAAGCTTCATCGCTAAAGTCATCGACGAGTTTTTCTAAAACGTACGGCGCGCGCCGCAAGTCCTGGCCGAATTCACCCAGTATCCACACGACCGCAGCCTTTGCGGCAGGCTGCCCCACTGCAGAGATAATGCGACACAACACGGGCAATACATCGTGGCGCTTGTCTGGGTATTTGCGTAACAAGTCCTTCATGACAACCAGACTTTCGTCGCGCACGTAGTCGAGGTCGAGCTCTAAAAAGTCCACCATCGTATCCATAATGTGATCTTGCATCTGCTCCACCAATTGTTCAGCCGCGTGCTGACCATAAGCCTCAGGGACGTTGCCCCCGTTGGGATACTGCTGAGGGATCGTGTTCTTTGATAGATTGGGACTTACTGCAATGTCGGCAATCGCACGAATCGCCCGGCGAGCAAGCTCCTGGTCCACGTCCGTCACGTATTCGCTCAACTCGGTGACAATATCGGCCACATTGGCGCCATCGGCAACAAGAGCTAAAATGTCAATCTTGACGTACTTGACGTGCGTGGGCTCGTTGTATCGGTTATAGAATTGGCGGTAATCGCGACCAAAAACATGTGGCTTTTTGCTCACGAGCAGCAAAATGTGATGCAGCACACAGTAATTGACTTCATGACTCCCGCCGGCCATGAGCGTCAAGAGTGGTTGGCGCATGCGCTCAAAGACCTGGTCTTGGATCTGTTCCATTCCACGCGCTTGTGTGAGATTAAAAAAACACTTGGCTGTCCCCAGTACCACCGCACTATTGGACACACGAAGGCACTGCTCAAGAGTGTTCATGATCGTAAACACTTCGTCTGGACCCGTGGGTTTGTACTTGGCAACAATCTGCAAAATGTTGCATTGGCCCCATTCGTTAAAGTCCGAAATGCGGCTTAACAAGTGCAAAACAATGGGCTGGTTGATAGCAATCCCTCCTTCATCCGCCATGATCTCGTTTAAAGCCACTAAACAGTTCGAAACAACCTGCGGGTCACGGTCTCGAATCATATTGTACAACGTATCAATCATGTCGCTCTCCTTAATGATTTCAGGATTAAGCGAGTAAACTTTCAAGATACCAATGACACCAGTCTTGCGAACGTAAGCACTCGTATCCGTTAAAGAAGCTTGCAACGGGTCGTGAATGTACTCGAGAATCGAGTCAAGACGAAGAGAACAAAGCGAGCGCAACGCCAGGCCACGGACCATTGGATCTTCATTCCGGCAATCGTTGAGAAGCGTATTGATGCACATAATGGCCAATTCCGAGTTCTTTTGAGCGTAATTTGTGAGGTAGAGATACACCATCTTCTTGGAAATCAGGTCTTTTGTGTCGACACACAAGACCATCTCACTAAAGAGTCGAGAGACATCAATGCCCAGGGTCATGTAAGCAATCACTTTTTTAATGATCTCACGCTTGCGCTTGACATCCTTTTCGACCGTCACTTCCCGCAACAGCTACGAAAGATAAACACTTAATGCCTTCCATGCAAATCAATCAAAAGCAATGTACGCACGTTCTTAAGTTCATTCACTTCGCCCTTTTTCTTGTCAGTAAAGTAGTTTGAATTGCTGCTGCCCGCGGGACGTTGTACACCGGGTGCAGGAGGCGGTGCCATGCTCCCAGGGGGAGGAGGGCCGTGTGACGGGTAGGAGGGATTCATGGGGAAATCTGACGTGGAAACTTTCGTGTACGTCACACCACACCAGTGACCACCACTCTGCTTTTTTCGGTATATTGTCCAATCCGCGCTGCTCCCGCTCAACACTCGTTCATTTTGCCGCACGATGGCACTTAAGCGTTGCCGCGCCGCCCCGATTCTTCGTGTCAAGAAGATGACTGCGGAAGCAATCCTTCCTACGCGTGGCTCGATCCTATCTGCAGGTTTGGATCTCTCGGCTGCTTACGACGCCATTATCCCAGCGAGAGGCAAAGGTCTTGTCAAGACTGACCTCGTCATTGCCGTGCCTGACGGATGTTATGCGCGCGTGGCGCCTCGCTCGGGTCTTGCTTGGAAGAATTTCATCGACACAGGTGCTGGCGTTATTGACGCCGACTATCGTGGCAATGTGGGCGTGATCTTGTTTAATCACTCGAGCGACGACTTTATTGTCAAGCGTAAAGACCGTGTGGCGCAGCTTATTCTCGAAAAGATTGAGTACCCAGAGGTGCAGGAAGTGGACGAAATTGAGGTCACGGAGCGAGGCGTCGGTGGTTTTGGCAGCACTGGCGTGGATATTCCGATCGTAAAGAAAGCGTACGTGGTGAGCAATAGATCGGCAGAAAGCGAGAAAGAAGACGACTTTAACACTGTGTTTAAGGCAATCGAATTGTTGTCGGTGAATAAGGTGATGGACGGTGAGTTTCGCATTCGACTTAAAGACAAGTTATTTACGGCTTCCACGAGACAGTTTAACTTGCTCTCCAAGGCTCTGGGTGACTATCTCGATGATGGAGATAGCTTCAAGGCGATGGAGTGGATCAATGCTTTTCTTAAATCCAGCGAACATCATTGATGCTCGATTTGACTTCGTCATTAACAAGACATCACAAGAGTTCATAGATTAGACAATTAAGAGTCATACCTATCATACGCCAACAAAGCCAACGCACCTTGATAACCAAGAGGTCACTTTACCTCCCCACATACGGTGTGGCGAACGATTCGTCACATCGGCTGAGTATTAGCAGATGTCGAACTAAATTAATACAAACAAAATTAAAAAGGGGCCAGCTTATCATTGAATTGGGCTATGTAATAATAAAATAAGGAGAGGTGCTAGACATCACGAAGGGCGAAAAAAATCGCTTTTATCTTTTTGCCGCTATTCAAGTCGACTCACTCGTTTGACGTCGTTCAAAATGCCATGCATGCTTTTTAAAAAGACATAAAGAATTAAATAGTGTTTACTTTGCAGGCGGGCAAGGCCCCAGGTTTACTAACTCTCTCGAGGACAGCATCGACAGGAAATAGAAGGACCTTTGGGACGGGCATGGCTCAGTCGATGCAGGCCATGGCGCCGAACAGTACGACGTTCTACTTTGCGCATCGCGGGAGCTTTTTAAAGGCACTACTCACGCAATGTGAAAGTCGTCCGAAAGTTACCCGCGTCCGTACGGCAAGCACACGCGTGTTTTATCAAATCTTGATTGTAAATTTTAATTGACGTTGTAAGAAAGTCAAAGCTTGCACCTGGAGTATACAGTAACGTCAACTTTTCCGACGCCAGTTGTACAACTCGTGTTGATCCATTGCGTTGACACTACCAAGTCAGCGTGAAAAGTTGTCGTTCTTTGTCGTATTCCGAGCGTTTTACACGCAATAAGAGCTTCCAGATCCGCATTTAGTGGGTGTACATTATCGACCTCCTTGTACCTAGGCAGCCGTGGACGTACTGCTCGACGGCATTGACGTCTTCACTACGTACATTAGGTGGACCTGCTTCGGCTTTAATTTGGTAGCTATTCTCCGTTGCTTCATTGTCGTTAGTGCCTTTTAAATTGCAAATTTCGGTATAAGGTTTTGCTCCAGCGCTGTATTCCGACGCGTTTCGGTCGCCCAATGTTGTTAACTTCTGTTCTATAAGACGGTACAGTGCTTGCCAAGTAATGTAATACATTAATCAGTAATGTATAACCACTTGGTAACATTGCTTGGCAAGCGCTGTACCGAATCTTCATGAACAGCCTTGCTTAAAATTTTCCAGTAATTAAGTAGTTTGAGTTGAAGCAGGTGCTGAATGCACCAGCGACACACAAACATCTTAATGCTCGTGCTGCTACCACGACTACTGCCACGCACTGCGACAGCAAAAGTCGATCTTCCAATATGTGAAGCCGTTGTTGCCTTAATGCTTATTGACATAAGTAGACACAGCTTTTGTCGTTGGATACGTATCACGCTTCACAAGTCAAACACTGAGGTGTGGTCATAAAGGAATTTGTCTTCTTCAAGGACCCAAGTCGCGTGGCGTTTCATATTAGCATAGTGATATCATGGAAATTGGGACGTATCAGAGCTGTCCATCAAGCTATCTGCAAGTAAACCTCTGGCTACGCATTTATGAGCGCGCCATCAAGTTAGGAAAGCAAAATTAAAGAAAGCGTATTGCTATCAATCAGTAAAGCCGAATGCATTGCGTTCAGGCTAGCAATCCAATTAAGCAAGGTGGTGCTCTAACTTGTGAGAGTCTGGGTCCAGCAGCCAAACAAAAATTGGAGCTGAAGACGTTCAAAGCTGACAAATCGTAGATCAAACCTGTCGAATACGATTGCACCAAGCTTGACATTAAGTACTTTCAAATTCGTTCGAGGCTAAACGAATTGAAGTCGAACTTACTTCGGTAATGCTGGTGGGTATCATGACTAAGTATAGGACCTGTCATTTTATTCTATACGGCGGCTGTCGGAGCTCACGCATGCTTGCATGTCAATGTACTACGATTTGTAAAGCAAATCGGTTGGTTTACACCATTTCGCCACAACCTCGATGTATGCTGTGACATTATCAAATGGTTCAACGATTAGAGCAATTGGAAGAATAATCAAGGTAGATAGTGTAAGCTCTCATTGACCAATCGCTTTAAATCCTTTCTGTGCGCGCTGAGTCTTTTCTGACTCGGACTCCTTCATTCAGCTTACCATCTCTTAGCGAGAAAAAACTTTCCTATCGGCCAAATGACCACTTCTTGAGACCTCATGTGTACTCCGAAGTATATGGTCCTTTAAGTCTTTATTGTATCCATCAATGACGTAGATCGGATCTGCCGATCTAATATATAGTGAAGTAGACCAAAAATTGCTTCCAGCTTCGCAACTGCACTTTATGTAAAAGAAATATCACACATGCCTATTTGAAGAAAGAATTTGTCGCTTAAAGCATGATCTGGCGCATATTGTATGCTAAACTTTGTATTTGCAGATAAATTATGTACTTGATTTCGAAAGTGTTTAGTAATCTTGACGTCACGCGACGGGCCAAGATTATGATGCCACAAGTGCTATCAAGTGCCTTGACTTGGTTCAATGGACAAACTACCCAACAACTTTTTTCGTTACATTTTACCAAAACGCTTTTTGACTATGTATGTGTCGGTAGTCGTTTTAAATAAGTTTAGGAGCTCTTAAAGGGCCATATAGCAAAATGACTCGGTTTTAAAGGCTATTTCGACAAATCAAATGTGCCCATTATCAACCAATGTGCATTGCAAAAGCAAAGTTTAAAGCGGTTCAATGTTCATAGGGTCCGACCTGATCCTTTTAAAATGATAACATTTGCAATTAAGCTCACGCCACGACGTTTTCCAAAAAGTTGCAGGAACTGTTTGACCAAACGAACTATTAAGCAAGTTCAATGCGGATTATGCAAGTCTTGCGTAGCATCCAGTCGATCTATTAAAAAGAGGGCTAAAAAGTTTGGACCAGACCTTTTCTGACAGCATACAAGAAAGCTTTCCGTGAGCATTTTGCAAGACAAAGCTTTTAACATCGTTCGAGACGCTTCGGATTAAATCATCGGCTGCATACATAAAAAATGTTTTTTTTTAGAACATCGCCTTTGAGAGAAGTTTAGCCTTTTCCTCAGCCATTCGCGCAGTAACTTATATTCTGCGAAGTTAAGTAACTCTAGCATATATCCAGCTGGAGCGCATCTGCAGTGATACGACGAATGATTAAAGTATAAATAAACCATGTGAACCGGATCGCTTTGGCAGCCTTCCGGTCGTTCTTGACACCCATCTTTAAAAAGCTATCAGCACTTAGCCGATTAAGAATTTCCCCGTACATTTGCATGTACAACCAGCTGCTGATTTCTTCTATTGAGATCAACCCCATGAAGACTTAGCTTGATTGGCTACATACTTAACATGAAAAACGAATTTGTAGCTTTATGATCGACATTTCATCTGTGTTTAAAGACGCATTTTCTGCCAGATACCAATAAATCCCTGAGTAAAATGGAAACGTATCAAGTGAGAAAGGCATTCTTTATAATATGCGATAAACTAATGCAGCCATAGCGACAGATGTAACTTTGCTCTTAAGCTACTAAAGGTTGTTATGACTCAACGCTGAATTTGCATTCTGTTTGCCAAGCGTAAAATGCTGGAAGTATCCATCTCTTAATCCTACACGTATCGGAGTGAAGTGTTACAATCGCAGGTAGTGGAGGCCAGATTTAGCTTCGTCACTTTTCTTAGAGGCGCGAACTTTGTAAGCCACTCAGATGTACCCGTGATCGGTCATAAGCGAAAAAAATATCTAACCAAATTGAAATTATATGGTAAATATTAATTACGGAATGCTATTCTCGTGTAATGTCTCTGCTCATTTAAATAAATATTACTCCCCCTTCCAAGGGTGCACGCACGTACTTCTAGTGCTAATTCTTTTTTAAAAATGAGGCTCAGCGTTCTTAGTGGTAGACTAAATAGCTCCAAACTTCGGAAGCCCTTGAACGCACGGGTAAAGACTGCTAAAGAGTCCAGCAACTAGTGCAGTGCGCTCGTCCGGCTGAGATGACAGTAACTTAGATGCGTTATTAACTGCGAGATATCGAGCAGGCTTTGCTAGTGGCTTCGAGGTACCAAGGACGAGGACTGCTCCACGTATTTGGGGCATGGATTACTCACACAGTATATTCTAGGATGGACACACGCTGTATTTTTCGCTGAAGAAAGCCGGACTCGGTGCATGTTAATAGGGCTGAGTCGCCTGGAGTGAAACGTCGAGTAAGCGCTATGCGTCTAAAGTATAGGCCTCTCCCAAATGATGTGATACCTCGATTGGCCCTGTATAGCACAAAGCAAACCTGCTCTCGCAAAAATACGCTCTTCTCGAAATTTAAACTCTATTCGTTAATGGTAATATAGCTTAGGCTACAGTGGCTCTGCATCCTTCTCAATCCGTGTGCAATTTTTTTTATATGATACGAGATGCAATGCGCCGAGTACCGATTGGGCAGCCGATTGATACGATATTCAACCAAGTTCCGTTGTCAAGTTGGCACGCCGAGTATTGGGCGTGTAGCAGGCTGTGCAGTGCCCAGAGTCAATAGGTCTTGGTCCGCGATTGGGAACGCCGCAGTTTGTGAAGTCGAGAGGCTCGTCCTTTAGCCTGAGAATATATTAGCTCAATGCTTTTACTCCTCAAAGGGCTAAAGTAGAACGCGGGAATCCATGAATGGCGTCACGTTGACACCGCTTAGTGGAAATTCATTTCTCTTTCTCCCGATTGAAATTTTTTACGGCTGTGGTATGGCTCACAATTCCTTAATCTCACGCATAAGTATTGATTGTTTTTATAAAGGACCCGACGACGCATGCTTAGTGTTAGGGCTTCGAGCTTCGCCAAAGGCAAGACGACAATTTAAAATACAAGCGAAGCAACGTAGTTTCATTGATTCCACGATGCTTAAGCACACGCTCTCTTTGCTCATCTTGTCTATAGTTCAAAGCCTTAAAAATGAAGTCTTTATACCCGGTCAGTCCCGAAGCTCCGTTCACTATGCCAAAATGATTGAAACCTCATTCCGAAACAATTGACCGGACATGCCGTGGTGTTGTAAGGCATCGTCATCAATGTGCATCGCGTTATTAGCCGCGAAGCTTGAGTCTGTGACTAGGGAGAGATGGGACGTTCTGACAAATTAATTCACAACCAGAAAAATTCTTGGTGACGTCGAGACTCGACGGACATACCAAACTCAAAGCTCATTGACTGTGAGCGCCGAGCCCCTGCCAGGCTTACAGGAATACCTACGACGAGTGCGACAGCTTTACAAGCCAAAAATATGCGGAAGAGGCAAACTCAATTTTTTTTTGTGATATTGTTGAGGCCAGTGGATTTCGCGCAAAACAGCCTGTTTGTGGGTCATACGGAATCGTTTCCAGAAAAGGAACTGGTTGAAGTGCCAACGTTTCACGGCAGATGACGCCCAGCCGGAAGCGTCGAACCTGTGACTCGAGTGCCAAAAAAATCTAGCTGCGAAAGCATTTTGACCCAGCCAACCATTTGCAAAAGTACAAAGTCGGTTATGCGAATCTTACAAAAGCATCTGATCGATCGGTCGGAATAGGCTACGATAGCATAAAAAAACCCAGTGATCACTTTGCCAAACAAGCCAAAAGCCAATTCGCGTCGTTTGGGCCAGTTAAATAAGTTTGTCGGTTGACCGCCTTCATAAATTAATGAGGACGTGCTTAAGTGAGGTACCTCGTTTATATAAAAAAACTATTTGCTATTTAGCGTGAGCAAATGTCGAAGGGCAAGATCGAGCGACCGTACTAGCTATTATGTCCATGATATAGAGCTTCATGTGATAAAAGGTACTTTTGTCAAGTTCAGGATCCGCCGCCGAGGCTGCCAGTCTGTTGGAATATATTGAAATTTTGCATTTTCACGCACTGCGACACAATTGCTTCACTTATTCTATAAAATGGCTACATGACTTTCCTTCTTGCAAACTTAAGATGAGGTGTACGCTAGAAAGTATAATACATTGGCTTATGCCTCTGACAAATTCCAGACTTTGAGCTCGCTCGTGTCTTCATCGTGACCCCATTTGTGTCAAATTTGAATTGTGGTGCCTATGCGCGGGATTACACGTGCGTATTTTTGCTAAAAGGAGACTCTGGACCAGAAATTACCGGTGCGACTTAAAGGCGAGGCTACATTGACTCCAGTTGTTTATTTGTGTAACCGACCTAAATTCTCGCCAGATACAGCCGCACTTCTAGCAATTTTGCCAATACCATTGCGCTGATGGTAGTCCATTTAAACTTTACCGATTGCATGTTAACTAAAAGCGATTGGCCTGCCGAAGAACTCGCTAAATAGCACTGATAACGTGGTCTTTGATGACTGATTGAAAGAATATTGATTCGTTTGACACCCGCACCGGACATTTTCAGCGGTAGGCTCGACATATATCAATGCTTAGAGGAGAAGCAAGTTAAGTCATTTATCAATGGTAAGCGGGAAGCAGTTGGACTATTGAATGCAATGTATGCGCAAATATACCAAGGCGCTAAACTAGCATGCTTTTGCTTGCTAAGTTCTCACTGATTAATGTTACCCATGCATCAACAGGCGACACGCCGTTTAAAAGCGAAATATTAAGCCAGCCCTAACATCTGGTAAGCTCCACTGCATTGCAATCAAGACTTGATTAGGAATAAACAGCTGAGCAATACTATTGAATTATCCCTTTTCTAATGCGTTAACATGTTCAAGACCTCGCGCTCTACACCGAAGCACACGGTCCGGCTGCTCCAATTTCTTTAGCGATGAAGACGTAATAAAAGCAATATCCTGTTGAAAGTACATGAAGATCCAATTAGCGTTCATTAACTACAAAAGTTCTTTTTTCGATTGTCTTCATGTTTTGGATCCCAAGTGGCCAAGAGCACGAGGGCCTGTAACTTCTGCCAGAAAGTCGACTCACACGTCGGCTCCTTTACTGAGCCTGCTGATACCTGCAAATTGTAATGCTCACAAGTGTTGGGTTTACGCTTTGGCTAACCCAGAGTTGATAGCACCACAGGCTTAGAAGTGTTTATAGAAACACAGAACATTTCGCACCGGGGTCAGCTAGTATGAATGGGAAGGCTACTTGTGAATGCGATGTATAAGTATTATGGTATTTAGGGTACGATGGAATCAATAAGGAAACAGTGCTATACCACTGCGTTTAAGCAAACCCTCTTTTGGCTTTTGAGAGTCCGCTTGCCGGTGTCAAATGCAGGCCATTATTTGTCAAGTGGCTAGACTGAAAGAAATTACCGTGTGCCTGACGACACATAGCGTATTATGTGCGCTATTTAATGGTTAGATTTGCACTCAGCAGCGAGCTTCTTGTATCAATGAGCTACTCTTTTGTTATAAAAACTCGGCTAAAACATTTTTAGGACTGTAGAAGATAACATTGCAAATTAAATGAAAGAAACTTCGATATATTTCCAAGCAAAGGGAGAAGTATTCATAAATACCGGGAAGCAGGCACTCAAAAAATTTACGATAATTACAAACAAGATAAGTACCATTTTGTCAAACCTTTTCCAATCCAAAAGACATGGATCGACATACACCATCGATTTTCTAGATACCGTATTGACGCATCAACGTTTCAAGTGAAGTCTCTCGGGGATTAAAACGATCCTAGTTTTGGAAAGACCCTCCTACACTTCTTCATAGCGTTGCTTTCGCTCGTTGAAAAGTTGCCGTATGGCGGCCGATCGTGTCTTCAGCCGTAATTAACAAAAGTCTCACGAGCTCGGTATGTAAGAGGCTGTGCACTTAAAGATATTGACCCAGTATACAAAGAAAGCAATATCTCGGTGCGATTTGGATACTTTGAGCTCCTGGTCATGGTCGTTCATTCTGTTGTGAAAAATATGGGCAACACGGCCAAAAAAATCATTTCTTTTAATAGGCAATCAAGATTATATGATCAGCCCATAAAAGCCGCGACCTGGTCACCAGAGCTGGTTCCGAGGATAATGTCTAGTGGGCTCATTCAGTCACACAGGGCTTGCTGCTTCTCAGTAAGAAGGCACAAGAACAAGATCAATTTGGCGCTCCTTGTTTTTGCGTTTTAAAGTATGACAAGATCGTCAAAGTTCTCTGCAAAATAGACCTTTCCTGTCGAATAACCTCTGGCAAACTCACTGTGCTTGCCAACAACATTAGCAATTTTAAAGACTCTTTCAACAAACAGATTTGCCAGACAAATTAATGGATGTTAATAAAATGAATCATTTCCCGTTGCATTGCTATGAAAAGGCGACCAGTCTGCTTAAGTAAAGAGTGTATGTAACACATCCATATTGAGTCGTTGTTTTGAGCGATGGAGACGAGAAGTACAATATACCCCTAGAGGCGCCTGATGCTCCCATTAGCGATCATTCGAGAAGGTTAAAACGTTTTTCTTGGCCCCTATAGCGCATTGGCGACCCATGTACAAATAGATGGCAACGTGTGAAAGAGCTAATGCCACCTACCAAAGAGTCAGACCTACGCTTCTCTCGTCTGCTCCTTCACAAAGCCTATCAATACAGCCTGTTGAATATCCATAAGCGTCGCTTGTCTTTGGCTTCCCAAAGGTTGACGACAACACAAGCATAGTGACGCTTGTATGCGTCTGACATCTATTTCGGCCGCTATAAGTGGGGACCTAATAGTTAAGCTGTTTACTGTTTAAGCAATTATTACCATGCCATACCGGAGAAATGGTGTCCGATAGGGACACACGGTTTATCGCTGCTGGCAAGCAAATGATGTACCAAATTAAAAAATTCAAATGAGTTGATATAGTATCACTAAAAAGAATATTGCTGAAATAAGTCGTTTTTCGGCCAAGATAAAAATCACTTTCACACATACAGTAGCTATAGGGCCTCGTTTGGTGATACGTTCATCACCGGAGCCGTTGAATGACAGGAAAATGGACGAGAACAATTTCATGCTACTTGTATACAATTAGCCGACACTGACACAGATTAGGATCCAGCAATCACTTAATGTAGGTTGTTGTTGAATTCGAACCCGTGTTAAGTCTTCACTTCAACTTTACTTCACTACTTGGCTCAACGTACATTCAATACACGATTGTCAAATGCCAACACTAGGTCGTCGTCCTAAAGTATAGATCCCAACCTATAAATCTTCTCCACTTTTCTGACTTTTCCACCATATATGGTCAAAGGCTCCAATACAAGCACTCATTCCAGTTTGGAGAACGGTACTTTCGATCAACACAAAATTGCTCTGTACGGGTCCAAAATCAGGCGAGATTTAAAGAAAGTTGTAACCATGATTAAGTAAATTAGCTTTCAAGGGTCATCATGATTATATAAATTTTATATACAAATTCGAGACCAGAGGGACGACGGGTTCTCCTTTCAACGGAAAGGAGTGTATTGGAAATGAAGGGATCCGGCATGACCCCCGCTCCGGTTATGTGCTCCAAATGGCTACCATCACTCTGTAGAACCCTCATGTAGCAACCTCAGCGGGTGAAAAGACCAGCAACTTCTCCATCATGACCGCGCCGCCACTGCGCGTAACCGCCAGTAGATTCTTTCGCTTTGAGTGCGATCACGACCAGCTCTTTCAATCCGAGTACAAGCGGTTCGTTCGCTATCTCCCCGTACTACTCTGGATCTTGTGAAGATGGGTTACTCATTTTTGACTCTGTGGGCCACAATGTACCTTTAGGAGCAACCGCACCAAAGGATTGAAAATCCTCCGATGTTTTCCGCACTGTTGTCCCGAGCATATTGACCGAAGTTACTGTGGTGCGTCCTTAAGCGTAAGCATTCGACTTGCAGAGCGTGCCATTGGCGCTGTGCCGCTCGAGGTTCTACCCAGTGAGGTCCTGGCAGTCTTTGCGCGCTTTGAAGCTCTAAGTGACGTGAGTCTCCACACTGGCGAGTGCGTGGACGTCGATGAAATCCAACGAGGCGTCCAAACAGACAGTAATCCAGGTGGCCAGTGGATCGCTGGGGTCCTGGATCGTCCGTCTGCGTTGGTCGTCCCGCTTCGAGGTCTTGATCTAAAGGCCTCGCATGACAAACCTTTGGTCTTTCACTTGAACAATAAAGCTTTCCCAAGATGGTATTACGACTGGGAGAGTGGGGCAAACAAAGCGCAGAGACTGATGAAACACAATTTGAATGCATACGTGATGGAGCGCGTTGCCGTTGACACGAATGGAAACTTCACGACGTGGTCAAGTCCAGAGGCGCGGACGCAATTGTATCGAGTTGTCCACGTGGTGTCATCGGCTGAATTTACCGTCATTTCATACCGACGAGCACCGCTTGAAACGTTGCCAATGGATAAGGCACCTGAGATGAGGTTGATCAAAGAATCCAATGAGCAAATAGGCGTGGGTGATTTAATTTCACCCAAAGTGTCAGAAACAACACATCAGGTGTTTCAATCAGGTCTTCACTCGCCAACAAATGACGTGAATACGGTACCCACTGTTTCTGATCGAGACATTCTTGCGTGGAAATCTAATAATTCTTTACCAAATGGTAATGAATACAATATTGAGGCCAAGCGCCGACGTCGAGCTGCGTGTACGAGATCAAGGGACGCTGAGACTGGCCACCCGCTATGTGAGCAAATGTTTTGGGCGCATACTAATGCGCCTGTTGTGGCTGTGTCCAAAAATATTACTTTACTTTTCGCATTCGTCAGCTGGGTGCCGTTACGACTTTACGCTTCGTTTGTGGAAGAGCTTGTGGAGTTGGTCAAGCTGAAAATACTCGATCCATTAGCAACTTTGAAGAAGGATACAGAGAAGGATGCTTTTGCTCGATTATTACTCCAACACGCTCGTTCTGGAGGAGATTCACGAGCTGATGGAGATCGTACACTTTCACCTGAGTTGGACCTTTTGCTTCGAGTGGCTTTTCAAAGTGTTCTGTGGTTGTTTTCACAAGAAACGCGTCGCTGGATGCGCGATTTTTTCTGTTTAAACGCTACCCTTGTTTTGGACAAAAAGGCAATGCGTCGATGTTTTATTCAATTCCTGCGTGAGTTTGAAGAACATATTAACGGAGAAGTTCTAGCCACGTCCACCTTTCGCAACTTGTCGAATATGACCGATCAGGTGATCACAGCAGTGTATTCAAATGAATGTTTCTACGATCGTCGACCGCAAGTGCGCCAGATTTTGAGTGGCCACAGTTTTGCGGGGTGGAGTATGTTTGTTGCACAATTGCGAGATACATACATTGATGCGACGAGCTTACCGGTTTATTTGCTGTATCCCGAGCGAGAAATTACTTTTAAGACGGCTTTTCCAGCTCATTGTGCTCTTGAATGCGATTTGAATGGCGAATGGCTTTTAGATATGAATGACATCCAGTGGGAAATCAATAAATCCTCTTTGTCACCTAATTGTGAGATGATTGCCGAAAGCGGAATGCCACACATATCCTTTTTTTCGTTAGTCGAGCTAATATCTCAGATTATTCGATTTGAGGTAGCTGTTGACATTCAGGAGAGTTCACTTCGACTTCGAGCACCACAAAATTTGGCTGGACATCTTAATTGTATGCACTTGGTACTTGATGGTAAAGCTCGTGTTTTTCGTATGCTTCCGAATGGAATGTCGTCTTGTGCTAGTGCGGGAGCTCTTGGAGATTATTTTGGTGAAATGCGCGTCGAAGAGCCGAGTCAAGTGATAATTCTCATGGAGATATTTAACTGGTCGTTAGAAGAAGGATGGCCGTCTTACCATGTGCGCACCTGTCTTGAGTTTCATACAAACGGTCGATTGACTGTTGGTGGTGACATTCTAGCAACTACAGGATTGGGTACTTTCACACCGGAAGAAATTTTATATGTTGGAGAAATGACTTTGCTTGCCAAGCGCAAAGTAGTCGAAAATGCTAGCGCAAGACGGCGCCATGCTGTCAGCACGCCAAGAGATACTCCTCTTCATCCCTGGGAGGAATACGGAAGGTTTCGCTTGTGCTACCACAAGCTGTGTGACAAGCTCTCTAATACCGAAGAAAAGTGAGACCAGGACGTACAAGTAGTTTTTTAAAATGAGTGGTTCGAGCAGCATTGTTGAATGGTAATAGTATCTTGGTTGCGCTACTTCGACAAGGCATACACGAATATAAATCGTTACTCAGGAGCACGTGTAAAGCCAGGATTCCAGTGTCAACCTTTTAACGAGTTCAAACGAATGACATTAAGTCGCGTGTCTATTGCTTTAACAGAAGATCTCTCCATGCATCTATTTCCTATCGTTGTTTCCTCTTGCTCTTCTTGCTCGTCTTGAGCTCTTTATTCTTGCCAGTAGCGCCACTTCGCAGTGTATCCAAAATCAAAGCCACGTCTGCACACTTTGCAACATCCTCTTTGATTGGATTGGCTCCTCCGCAGAACGAGTCAATTTGCGCTTCTTAAACTTGGCACCCTGTTCCTTCTGTTTCTTAAGCCCCTCCAAGTTCTCGTCACCTTCCACCATACCTTTAAACAAGTCGACAATCTTCTGCTGCTTTGTATAGAGCGCCTCCCACTTCTCACGACTCTGTTTGTACTCATAGAGGTGGCATGTATTGATCACAAGCTGCGAAAAGTGGCTTCCGCTGAGCTGCGTTTCCACTGCAAGCAGTTCGTGCACAATCGCCTCCTTTTTATCCAAAGGTACGACTTTGTAACATTTCATGACCGAGAAAGCCCCAAGACGATCCATGGCCAATGCACAAAACTTGCCGGAAAATCGTTGATACAACTCGTCTTGAACCCACGCCAAATTGGGATCAGTTGATTCCCAGATGGGCTCTACAAGGCAGCGACTGCCAGTCGAGTCTTTTGCCAATGCCATCAACTGCACCGAGTTGAACGAGAGAATCCCCTTGTACAATTTTGCCAAGTACGCGCCTGACTCAAACTGTTGCAGCTGCTCGATAATCTTGGCACCCATGACGTTCAGTTGCACCTTTGCCGACGTAGCAGATGTCGATAATTGTACATCGAGCAGCGACGCGACAAAGTTTCGACGCACTGCTTTAGGTTTCTTGCTCTCTCGCTTAGCCACCGCAGCCACAAGTGCCTCAAAAAGTTCCTGTTGACGAAGTTTAAACTTCACACACAGTTCCATGACACGCCAGATCACACCAGGCCGACCCAAGTTTAGCAATGTCCACAGTGACGCCTCTAATTCCTCTACTACTTGCACGGCAATTGCTTTCGTACGCACACACTTGATGACATGTTGCACAACGTAGTTGGCAATGTTGTGCTCTGCCAATTGCAACATCTTGCCACGCACACAGCGCGCAAATACTTTTGTAAACAACTTGTCGCTGACGCTTGCAAACAAAGCCTCTAACAAGTGACTAGTTACAGCATCAGCGGCCAAGTTAAAAAAGCCACTTATGCACGCATCTTCATCGTCCCACTGAAGAATGTGCTTTGCCAGCTTTCGTCGACTTTTTAACGGTGCCAATTTCAATGCTGATGCAATCAATGGGCCCGCGTTCTGGTCGTACAACAAGTTTTGCAATGCATGACGCGGGCTCTTGATCAGCACTGCGAGCAATTCCTTGAATAACTGCTCAATCGTGTTCGGTACATCAAACGCCACTTCCGGTCCATCTTTGCCACGACGCGCTTCGAGAAACGTGACGACACGATGCTTCCCCTTCTTGCCGCGTTTCTCAGGTACCAATGGTTTGCCTGCCACCAATGCCAGTACTGACCGTAGCACGTGGCTCGCACTCACGTCATTCATTAGGGTGATCCACTCGCTCTCCACTTCCTTGACCATGTTGACAATGATGTCGCTCATCCGCGGAATCTCCTTCATTCGTTCATCCTCGTCTTCGACCTCGACTAGCTCCTTGTCGTCCCCATCACCGCTCACCTCTTTGGCCACAATGACACTTGTGCGAGATAACAGATGCTGTAGTACGTGGGATGAGTAGCGATTGGTCCACAAGTGACTCATGTAGCCCGCCATCTTGTGCAGCAGGAAGCGAAGCTGGGCATCGCTCATTTTGGGCAGAAAAACCTCCAGCAACTCACCGGCATGACGGTCCGAGGCAACACTGGCAGCACGTGGTGCAATCTCTTCCAATACGTTCCAGAGCAACAATTCCACGTCCTCGGCGCTCATGGTGTCCCCTTCCTGCGCCAACATCTCTGTCACTTCATTAAGGTATGACAAAGTATCGGGTTCTAGACGCCGCGGACGCAATCGCCTACAGGATACAAGGAGAATGAAATGAGTCATGCATCATGGATCAATTGTATACGTCTAGCGCGAACTCGAATGGATGCTGACGTCCATCTTGCGCCTCGAGCTCCGCCATACGACCTCTATGTTACGTAACCTACATACTTTATACCCGTATTGAAATTGATGGGGTGGTCCACACGTTCTCGTCATCGAGAGATGCACGTCCTTGGGATTTGGGCATCGTAGGATGACATTTCTATCATGAAAGAGCGTGATGCACTGTGACATGAAGAAGCTTGTCTAAGTGCAGCGTGATTGTAAACAAAAAGCAAGAACCTGGATCTCTTGAAGCAGTCGCTAGCTTAGGACGTCGAGTGGAAGGCCAAATTAGTCAGAGACAAGAGAATGGTAGTCAGTATAACTCAATTGGACTCATTTTCAATCGGTGATAGCAGCGCTTAAGATGAAGAGATGCCTCGTTCGAAAGCTGCTAACGTCACAGGCTCGGAAGGTGTCAAACGAGGCAAATTGCGCAGACGTTGCAGGACATGGACGATGAACTTTACTTGAGAATCACTCAGCATTATCACGTTTAGCACTATGGAGTCGTACCAAGTGAAGGGACTAGACTGGATACTTGAGTTGCACGATCTCGGTGTCAATAGCAATTTGGTTTGAAACTGAGGATGGGAAGGACTTTGCTGCGTATTCTACTGCTAGCTTAGCGCGAAGTAGTAAAAGACCACATGTATTCATTGTACTAAATCATTGTACATGAAAATTGCATCCAATTTTTGACAATTAAATATTTCATGGGTAACAAGGATGGTGGTATAGCAAAATTTTAATGCCCATATGAAATAGTTAGGTAGAAAAAGAAAAGGCAGTGTTGCGTGAGTCGCGTGAGAAATGAAAATATCAAGCTCACGGAAGTCGTATACACAAAGTTTAGTACCGCTTGCTAATCGCGGGCACTCAGATCAATATGCACGAATTGTGGGCTTCATTGCCCGACCTTTTTTTAGATTTCAGATATGCAGCAACCAGAATACTTTTTCAAAAACTCGACTTATCATTAATTGTGAATATTCACGCAGCAAATTAGATACTACCATGCTACCGGATAGGATACCGACCCCTTCCACCGGGATGGCACTCAGCTATCAAACTATTTCCATTTGGGGCCTAGTGTGCTCGTCAGAGCTATCACTGCTTTCTGTAGCGCTGGCGTATTCCTCTTCGTGTAGTTTCTGGGGCGTTGACACGCGAAAGACAAACGACTGTGCCACAATATCGTGTTGGCGTGGGCTACTGAGACTGATTGGCATAGCGATCGAGTACTTGACAAAGTTGCCAAATTTCTCGTGCTTCGAGACAAGAAAGATGCCGACAGCCACAAGGAGAATCGCAGTAGGAAACATGATCCACTGCGTCCTGGTAAAGTTGTGCGCCTGCTGAAAGAAGACGACACCGCTAATGTTGCTCATGGTAATCCAAAATCCCTGAAACACGGGATACGATGACATTGTGTCTCCGCACATTGTGGCCAAATTCAGCGTGTGAGTCTGTGTCAATAGCGTTGCTGTCATTCCCACACACAGAGCATAAGTCCCAAAGTACTGAAATTGATTATCACCAGAGACTGACGACGAAATGAGCTCCACGACGCATTTGGCTAAAAGAACCGACTGGCCACCGATTGTACCCGAAACGGCCGCCCAGTACAGCGGCAACTTGGGATCAATAATCAATGTTTGCTTCTCAATCTCGCTTTCATGGTACTTGCTAATTTTGAGTCGCGACAGTACAATCTCCTCCAACTTGTCGTCCTCTTCTTGGCCCATCGGCGACAGCGATAAGTGATCGCCAAAAATCGGTGATGGAAACGGCGACATCATGACACCTTTGGTCTTTTCCGGCGCGTCCAACGCAGGTGATTCGTCGGTATTCTTTTGCTTTGACGCCATTTCGCGCTCTTTTTCTTGCACATCATCCACTCGTGCGTCTTCGTTGTCATTGCTGGCCACACGCAGGGCTGGCGCTTTCGAGCGACGGGCGCGCATGTACAGCGTCATACAAAAGGCCGTCGTGATCAAGGCGTAAAGGATAAAAGGCGCGGCTTGCATAAGCGTATAAATCTGTTCCATCTGATAATGCCCTTCATCCTCTTCACTCGCGGCAGCCAAAACGACGACACCGAGCGACACAAACGTGACACCGACAATGTCTGTCAAGTACAGACTCTGCTTTAGCCAAAAGTGGGACATGAGGCAGTTGCCCAAGATTGTCGAGCCACCACCGAGGGAAGCCACGAGCGTTTGCGGAGCAAAACCAAGTGCCAAAAAGTCACCAAATGACGCAATCACGACACAAACCATGCCGACCCACCAGATTGGCCGCATCGTATACGGGCGTGGCACGGCGCGCAGCTCCTCTTTATCGTGGGAATACTTTTGCAGGTTCACGCCAAAGATGGACATGAAGGCCGCTACGACGGCAATGGCGCCACCGATAAAATCACTCTTCATCCTTTCGTTCGAGGGTTTCTCGATTGCGCTTTTTCTCGACTGACAACTGACTAGAACGGACGAGCGTGGCAAGAGTACACAATTTGGTACCGTCAACGCACAAGTTGTTTGGCAGCTGGGGCGCCTCTTCCAACAACTGGAATGTAGTGGTGTAATAGAAATCCTTTCAGAAGACTGTACTTTTCAACGTTGCTGTAGACGAGCGCACGTTTCACGGTAGCACGCTTTAGCCAGACTTTACGATTGCCCTGATGAGATCGGTGAGAAGGTCCGCCTTGCTCAGGTGCCTTTAGCAGTGTTGTGTGTCGTTAGTCAATGGGTCGAACAACATAAACCAATAGAAAAAAACTCCGGCTGTCACCCGTTGTGGAAAGGCTTGTATTAACATGGACAATACAAATCATTATTTGCTCATTACCGAAACGAAGTGAGAACTTAAGTACTGAATTAACGATCCATCAAGTAATTGGAGTGTCGTTCATAATGTTCCATGTCTCGCGTTAATGTCAACGTCTAGACAGCCTTTTTGTTAGACGAATAAAACCAACAGATGGCCAGGTGGCACCGTGCGACTCAAAATCCACGTCTGCTACAACTCTGGCTTGCCATGTTCTTTTCTAAAACTCGAAGGGATGACTCCATGCTTAGTATTTGTGACATGTAATGGGTCAATATAAACGATGAATCCGTAAACAAGTTCGGCAGCAATCTATTAAAGCAGTCCGCATCACGGAGCGGACGCGACAACATTTGGGTCACACCGCACCACTACATTTGAGAAATTGTCAAAGCAAAAATCCCTTGCATCCTGTTGCGAGATCCGCGTCTCTCGGTGCTTCCTCCATTGTTTCGCATTCCCTGTAAGTAGCATTTAAAAGGGCGTTGCTTGGCAATTTTAAGGCGATAATCTTTTGCCGCGGTATACTAAAAGTAAGCTTCTTCAACAGTTCATTTCTGCGAGCAACAACTGTAATTTTCTTTGCCGTTTTGCCTATTCTAGACTTGAAGTCTTGTGACCCACTGAGTCACCATCAAACATTCTTCCATCAACGTGCTCGTTTCATGTTTAAATTGTCAATACTCACAGAAGTAGCAATTGCAGTGTCATCGTCAAAGTCTCTAGCTTCGAGGAATCGGAGATAGCAACTGCTGGCTTGACTTCGATCATCAAGGGCAGGCGGAAAGGTAGTTTTAGCCTGGCGAGACAGTCACCTGTAGGTTAAAATTTAGTGGAATTATGTCTTTGCACAGCACCTACAAACGTTGTCTGGGAACGCAATGCAGATATTTCGACTAGGATGCAGTCTTGCTTGGTCGTGTCGCGCTTACGAGTGGTGGTACTTGTCACAGAAGCTTTACGTGTTATTAATACGGTGCGGTCGAGGCTACAAGAAATGCAAAATGTGCGACGGAAGTAGAGAGAAAACGAGACGCCTTGAAATTTTGCGTGTTTTAACAGTATAAGAACTTACATACACGATGCTTAAGTTAAATTGGCCATTGTGTTCGTCAGCTACTGTTCGAACAGTTTGGTACAATTTAAATTCCGACTCTGTTCATGCATACCCGCTCTCCAGAAATGCGCTGCTTGTCCACCGTAGATGATATTAAATCGCTATCACACCCTTGGAAAGGTATGCGCGTTACTGGCGGAACGGCCTTGTGTGTTCATATCCGTCTCGTCGGGATTCCAGATGCTGTTTGATAAACTACTGATCTGTGCAAGTGGTAGCCTAGATCACGCGTTAGATCGCTGAAGGCTACTGGTCGACGGCCTGAAGGAGCCGAGAATAAAGATCTCTGTGCTCAATTTCAAATCCGTAAGCCTGCTGATAGATTGCAATCGATAAATGGCTTAGGCTCTTCCAGTTAAGACAACGCTTTTTCTTCGTAAACTCTTCCGACCCGTAGAACATAAAGTGTTTGATTTGCTCTCTGTCCTTTAAAGCTTCATTTCTGCGCAGATGTCTCATTCTTGTTTTTCAATGCTATACACGACTTAAACTTAAGCAATTTTTTGTAGCGAAAATGTTCGATTTGTTCTAGCTATATGAAGCAATTCACGACATATCTGGACAAAAGCAAGTGCAACGACAAAACCAGATGCATTTTCAATCCAGGTTAGCTACGAGCGAATGATTTCCATGTTAGGTTAGGGATGGAATATCATGAAGGACCTACAGATCTAAAGAACAATCTCCATTAATTGAGACTATTAAAAGGCAAAGCGGGGATTTGATACGCGCTTTAATCTTATCAAAATTACCAGCTGACCAATGGTACAACTTCAGCAGACTGTATCGATAAAAAGCTTGGATACATCGATGGCACAGCTTTGCTAAGTGCTCAACCTTTCGTAAATTTATGTCAATCAAGATTTTTCTCCTTCGCTGTCAATTGCTGACTGATTGACTGCTTGCATGTACGTTAACACAATTGCTGCAACCCAATTTTATGGCTTAAACTCTTTCATCTCTTTATTTTTTTGAGGTCGTAAATAAACATGTTGCCATATGTGCTTGCCTATATTTTCTTCCAGCAACTTCCAAAATCAATCGAAAAGGTTAGGTCATTTTACTTTATACCCATGATTTTGTTAGTTAAGCTCGGTTTTAATATGAGCGTTGATTTTCTTGGGTTTTCTGCTTCCGTATGCCATCTCACTAAGTTAAAAAATTAAACTCAAATTTATCAGTTGAAGAAAGCAAAATCGTACACGCACTAGAATAAAATGAAATCAACCAGCCACATCTTTTACACTGTATTTTTCTATCTAGCAATGCGATAGGTCTACGGCTGCTGCTCTTTTTCTGAAATCTGACGAGCTACCCTCTGTTGCCTTTCTGATAAAATCGTCCTTGTCCTTGCTCTTTTTGTATTTCAATTCGTCGTCCTCACGCTCAATCATGCAGCTTTCACGCTCAGGACTCGTGCGTCATGAATCTAAAGGATTGCATGCGGTAATTAAGTCATTGTCGTTTAAATGGATCCACAAAAAGTATGGATTGTGAGAGCATGATTAAGGAGATCACGCCCACCAATCGCGTCGCATCGTAATGCAATACACGCACGTACCACTTGCGCTCCATTTCAGACCACCATAGCGTTTCGTCTCGATCTTCGAAGGCAGCGAAAGGTAGTTCTGTCGTGTCGCTGATCGATGTACAGCTATCGACATCTGCTACGTCGAAAAATGTGCAGCTTATTGTCAAGGGTGCCAAGATCATCGAGCAGCTGCAATTGAAACGTATAACAATTAAGGGTGTTCTCTCGCTAATCGATTGCTTTAACGTCGTACCTCGAGGCAAATGTAAGCAAACTGCTCGCAGAGAAAATTTAGGTCAGCGTAAGCTACATTTCGCAGCTCGGATTCATTCCTCTAAGCAGGAACAAAATTGTGTGGAAAGTAGGAGGCAATGCAGCAGATCCTTGCTACAAAATCAAAAGTGACTGTGTAGTTTACGCTGATCAACGATACCGCGTATTGGTTGTCAGCTGTGACTGCTTGTAAAGATACATCGTTAAGGAAATACGCTTTGTAATATTGTTTGGGTTCCATAAAGTATTGCAAATTATTGCTGGCCACTTTTGATGTTGTGCCAAATTTATTAAAGCCTCTAACGTGTTTACAGCGAAGGGTTGTTGAGGCCTTCACGCTTGTAAATGTGCTTGATGGCTTCGTAAACATTGTCGACAACCACATCCGGTTCATACTCAGGCTTTTGCCTGCCGTCGTAAATTCCCGTACGAACAAGCACAGACGTCCACTTTTCGCCAGCATTGTTCGCTCCCTGAATGTCTGCCGACGGGTTGTCGCCAATACCGTATATCTTCTTTAAGGGCTCAGACTGTCTCGAGATAGACTTGAGGAGACGCTCTGCGTAACTGTTATGATGGCAATGGAATAAACGTCAATCGATGCAAAGCACTCCGTTCTTAGCAGCAGCAAATGTGGGACTTACTTGTACGTGACAGTATGGGGTTTGCCGTAATGAATCACCTCCAACTTGCGGCCAGTCAAGTCTTCAAAGAGTAGCTTTAAACATTTCATAAAAGCTCCTTTACAGCATTATTCTGTGAGTACATGAGCATCCAAAATACAAATCCCTATATTGTAGATTGTACCTTGGGCAAACCGAGGGACCGGATATTCACCGCTAAATACAAAGTCGTCGTTGCTTGCGTACAATCGCGTCTGCTTGCCCAATGAGCACCCACTTCCAGGCGGGTCACCTCCAATCAACACGTCCACAGCAACCTGAAGTTCCGGAGCCCAGTCGATGGGATCGTGCATCACGATGATAGCCTCAATTGGCTCCCCAAGGAACGGCGCTGACCTGATTAACGCAAACACGAGCTTTTGTCATAATAGTGCGTTCATTACAGTAAGTTGATTGAGTACTTTTGCTTGTAGGAATGAAAGGGATACTGGGTCGGGTTATGGTGCAGTAAGTCCTCGACACTCACGACCTTCTTGAATCCATAACACTTAGCCTACACAGCACACGTTGATCAGGTATAGCATCAACAAAGAGCCAATCGAGCAACAGAATGCACCGTACGACGTGCCAGACATCGTGTGAGCCCATGATGAGCACGCGTTTGTCTTCATATGTCAACGCGAGCTCGCGCATAGGCGTATGCGATAGGATCAGATGTTGCGGGTCAATCGACAAATTCAAAATCTTGCTTAGCTTTTCAGCCTTCAACTCCTCCATACAACCACCACCATTGGTAAGAAAAATATGCTGCACTCCATCTGCGCGCAACTTTTGCAGCACGTGCTTGGCATGGGGCAGCTTGTGACCGCCACTGAAAATTACGACATAAAAATTAGAGTAAGTTGCAATAATTTTGGGACAGTATTTGTTACCGGATCAAAACGCCATCGATATCAAATGCGATGCCAAACGATGGAGCAGTTTGAAAGGCTCGGGATGCTTTTTGCGCCACGGAAAACGAACGGGTGGTGCGCGCTGAGATAAAGCGCAAGTGCATACTTTGCAAGGCACAGGAAATATTTTTCAGGGAAAGTTACAATATTACATAAGAGTGATCAGCGCTAAAATAGTCGCGTTAAAAATAGTGTACCCTTAAAGAAAGACTGAAAATAATCAGGGGATTTCCCGTAGAATTTCAATTTCCTAGTTGTTTCACATGGATACATGGACAGTGTAGCAAATTGTAACCGAGTTAATCAGCACCTTGCATCAAGGAGGTGAGCACGACGGCTTGTTATCGTCAGTGAGCATTTGTTCGCTATATCTGGTCTTTAGCGATCGAAGTGTGCAATAAATACAGCACACCATTTATTTATTTACATTTAATTTAAACTCGTGGTCGCAACTATGGCGTGGACTTCATCCCTGTTTTTAGATCTTTCACAATGCATAGCCGATACGGATATCCACGAGGTGCTCAGAAGCCACTGTTCTGTTATGGCTCTCTTTTTACGGAAGATCTGCTTGGCAGAATGAAAACTCGGCATTTTGGCTCATTACATCACTCCCCAATCCGTCGACTTAGTAGTTGCTTCTGCACCTGAATACGCGTCCACAGCCAAGACGTCCTCTTCGCCAAAGGCTATACTGTGCTCTTTGCGGTGAGTGCAACGCGGCTTATCCGCCAAAGGGCTGCCCACAATAAAGATCATGTGAAGCCATTCTCTCGCGCAGTGGTCCCCGAATACGATGATGACAGCGAGTGACTTGAACGCACTTGCTTGACCCTCCATCCGCTCAGGCAAGAAATGACCACAAGGACAATGTAAGCGCTTTCAGATTGGCTCTGCCAACCGGGGGTTCAATTTTAAGGGTCAAGACTTGTCGTCAGTCTCAGTGGTCACCATTCCTCATGACAAGAAAGTACACGGCGATTTGAAGGGGTAGCATCGACCAAGAGTGCCCTTGTTGACAGCTTCACCAGCGATGTGGACTATGGAGAAAGTAATTGTAGGCACGACAACCCTTGGTCCATCCCTAAAGTTGCTCGAGTGTCTAAATTCATCAACGCAGCTAGCGATAGGATTTGCGACTCGGCTAGAATTGGGAACCAATGGAAGTCACCGTCCCACGCGATGCTCAGTCAATGGACTTGATGAGCACTACAATGAGCTTACAGAAGGGCACTAGCCAATCGTGACTGCGAGTGCCCTTCGAAGGCACTCCTGGCGTGAGTGTGGATAAAGCGATGCAGTGCTATTAAGCTACCTTACGACGTCTATGCGCGGGCTTGAAGCCCTGCATCAGATCATGTTTACAACCCAACATCGTACGAATCCGCACAAACCAGACGAATAGTCCAGCTAATAAATAGTATGTGTTGCCAAAAAGTATTCGTCTTATCTTGCGTTGCTTGCTTTGCGCAGAACGTTGTGTTATCCACGACCATACTGCGCAAAGAGAGATCAGTTAAGTATTGTTTTAAGAACAGAGCAATGAGGCGGCTGAATGTGTATCGATTCGCCTACTTCTCTGTGTGAATGTGAAGCCTATATCGACAGTGTACATAAATCTGAACAAGCTTTGCGTGGGCACAATACCCTTCCGTGCTAAAATTGACAATTTGCCGATCTCTAAGGCGGGTTGTTTCCCACTTAATAGTCCAACGAGCTACTTCGCTAGCTCACGCTCATTCTGGATTCGTCAAAAGAGGTGAGTTTCGGATCAAATATTCTGCTAGCTTAATTAGATGATAAGTAGATTCTGCAAACGAATCATTATGGTTATTTCGTGAGGAAATTTACAAGGTAAGTGTCTGCTGACTTCCGCTCGCTTCTATGTGTGTTATAATAACAAATACGCTTAACTCTGTCAGGAGATGTTTACACTCGATCTTGATTAGATACATTGACTATAATGTCACTCATCACCAGCGATAGGTCCCAACGCAAATCGCCAGTCTTGTTTATATTGGACGCGGCGAGGCCACAAAAAGCCTTTCACGTCGTGGAGAGCAGATCATGGAACAACGTGTTAAGCTAATTGTATGTGTGCATGATGCATTTGTCTTTCTACCTCAGTATATCGGCGCAATACGTTTTTTCCTAAGAAAGGTATCTATAAAGCGACACGACTCCTTTGACAACGTTCATTGAAGTGCCATCCATATTAAAATACTCTACAAGCTATGCTGTGGACATTTCGTTCAGCTCAAGCAAAACTTAAATGGTGCGAATAGGCGCACGACTGATCACACCATCGACTTTACCCAGCAATTATTACGAAGGTGTATAGCGAAGCACTATCGTCTCTAACAGATTTGTCTTCTCAAGATTCTTCCGTCTACGATCAATAAGTGCTATTTGTAACCGTCTTCTTCATGATCGGTCTCGGAGTGATGTGCCATGCCGCATTTATGTGGACACGATAATGCTGACGTACCGACGTCTACAGTGACAAAAAGCAAGAAGTCGGACTTATCAGAGCCCTTCCTCAGCGATATATATTTTGCTTTGATTGCATCAGAAGGGCTACAATGCGAAGACCTTAATTACGGCCCGAATGTGTCATGTTCAAATTCTCGCCCGCAAAGCCTTGTATAGCGCCGTGCTCGTCATGCAGCAAATGCCGCTCGTTACAAGCACCACTTTCGTGCCACTTTACGCGTATTTATACAGTTTCGTATAAACGGCCTAAATTTGAAGTTAAGCATGTCACTCATGACCTGCATCGAGTGCTGTGTCTTGAAAATGTACATGTCAATCATGACCGGCATCGAGTGTTGTGTCTTAAAAATGTACATACCACCCAATACGCAATGTTAAGACTTTCTTAATATCAAGTGAGCGAGGGCTTTTAGGCCATATAAGTTTGACCGGCACCGCTGAGTCCATCCCACACGCTGAGCTTCGTTCTATAACTGATCAGTGTCAAATTTTGATATTCTATTGTCTGGTACTCGATTTAATGTCCGTGTCAGTTGGTCTTCTGCTTTCAAGCAGAGAAAAACTCATGACCCACTTTAGCACGCAATACCCAGGATGGGGTTGTTTTATCTTCCAAATTTTTATTTGATGTCTGAGCATCACGGCAATGACGCAAAGCCTAATGTAGTATTTGATTTCCAAGTAAAGGCTCAATGACCGCCGTGACTCTAATAGGGTGATGACTGCTAAATTAGTATCAGATGCGAAACGACTATATTATTAGTCTAGCCCGCTAGTATAAGAAGGATCTATATAGCGTTTATTTTTCCTTATTTAAGGTCTTTGTAGCTAAATCTTAAGATAATCTGTCGCCGGAAACGTTTAGCAGACAAGGACACGGACAGTAGTAACATTTCGACACTTGTATGATACACAATTGCCACCTGTGTTGCGGGCAGTAAGTGATTACACTGTTTATCTTGTGACTCGTTACATGCTGTATTATTTGGCTTCCTTATTATCGCCTCTGCCGGTGTCGTATCGCTGTGCGTATGTGATCGAAGCGGAAGCGTTTCTAAACAATTGATTACGGTCCAAGTATGACACTAGTAGCCTGGCTTTATAATGTTTATTTGACGTGCTGTTGGCGTTCAAAGTTTTTTCAAAGCATGCATATTGAGCCGGAAAAAGCCCTCTTTCAAATTCGTGCACGTTGCCGTCGCCGAACGATTAGTCTTCGTTTTATTGGCTTGTGCTTATCCTTCTGTGCGGTGAGTCAATCTTTGCGTTGTTAACGGCGTCTAATGTACTATTTAGACAGGATCTAAACATGTCAATACCAGGTAGTACACAATATCATTTTTGATGCTTGAAGGTCCCATTTTATAAGTTCACTATTCCAGCTTTTTACTTTCATGCACCTATTTCGCAAGGTTAGAATCAATAGACTTGAGCTCTGCTTATGGGCATCTGCCGTCAGCGCCCGGGGTCAAGTAGGAACACCAGCTTATATTGATTATAACGTGTACGCAATATCGCGCTGGATGCGTCGCATAAGTGGATAATTTTTCCGACATGCTTTACTTGCTGAACTCAGTTAATCATGCAATCGCTCTTGCGCGTCCGCAGTAAATCCAAAATCCTATCGATTTTTGACTCACGGCCACCATTGGGTGAATTTGTGTGCTCCAGCTGACTAAACCCCAAAATTATAAATTACATTATACGCACTCCTTGAAATAATTCTCAGTGATTGCACAGATAACTTGTATGATGCTAGTGACAATTGAAATTGTTTTTTTCATCAAATGATACCTCGCAGCGAAAGCCTCTTCTTCGTGTGCGAGCAAGTTCATGAGACATCTTGCACCATCTAAGGTAAGCGTATGATATGGACTCAAAATGTCGCCTACTTCCTCGTGGGCTAAAAATATATTCGCGTCATCTTGACAATCACAACCATATTGTCAGATAATACAATAATTAGATTGTTTGCAAACCCATCGATCATCTTCTTTAGTTCGATGTGTTCGGAAATACCAGATGTAATTTGAGACCCTGCCAGGCGTATGTGGCGCAATCTGCTTTTTTGTCTGTTAATCTAAGATTGAAAAGGCCATCGGTTGCAGTATTTGCTGCGTATACTTTCGCAGTGAATCGCTGTCGCTGCATTTTTCACTCTCAGATTTTAAACTTTCGCCCACTAGATATAGAAATTGATAAGGCGGAACGTATTATAGAATCGTACGCCCACTAATGCGGTCATGTTTTGAAATCATACATTGTAAATAAACAGTATTCTTGTACAAACATATGTGAATCTGCTTCATATAAAAGTATAGAGCTGTAAGCGTGGCTTGCTTATTCATAGATGAGAATAGAACACCGATTAGGCTACCGTAGAGCATACAACGCTAGCCGTAAAATTCACTGATAGCAATTACGCACACGATACCTTTCACCACTGCTAATTGCAGTGCCGATCACTTGGTGTCTATAATCGCTACAGCGGTGCGTAAATTTGTAAGAAAAAACATACTTAATTTGTTGCCGATGTCAGGACCTCATTTGATTTGGGGTCTACATGCAGTGTAATTTCATATTGGGATCAATAAAAACGACAGATCTGCACAAGCCCGAGTGGGTAAAGCTGGTATAAGTTCTTTAATCAGGTGTAATACTTACACAAGGTTTGGGCAGAAATTGTAGACAGATTTAATGGTTGGGTTATACCTAGCCGAAGTCCACCCTTATTGCGAGAGGAAAGTAATTGCAGATATTGCTGACATCAGATCGCGTCACTTGCAATTCCAGATCGCCCCACAATCCGACTTATACTCATATGTTTGTGTATAGACTGCGCTCAGCTATTACAAATTAAATAATGCATTTTCTTGCTAAGCCGAACTGCCATTTGCAGCTGTCCGAATTAAAAAAAGGCCCGAACATGAGATTCACATTTGCAAGCTCAGTCATCGTCTTTGAACGAAGTAATTAAGCCTATGACTTGAGGCTTAAAGCTGAAGCCACCCTACGTAGCCACGCATAGCTAATTTTATAAGAAGCAGATAGAGGTTCATTTTCTTACAGTTTTTTCTTGCGACTTGCTAATTGTTGTGGCCGAAACTCACTGCATTGGAAGCTGTTGACGACGGATACGAAAGAAAAAGTATCATCACTGACGACTCTTAGAATCAGCAGATTCTGGCCTTGGTACTCCCCTGTTATGACATCTGCGTGAACCACATAAATGCTTGGCTTGATCGCTCGGCGAGGTGTGATTTCAGGTTTAGGCTCAAACTCCGTATCATCACGACACGAGCGCCTTCTTTAGGTGTCTGCTTGTGTGGCGGACGCCCAGACAGGCAAGAAACATTCCTTGATCATATGCACTGTTTCGCGCGTCGAGCGCTTTGAGACATTAGAGCACTCTTACTTACTTAAACAACATATTTGTTATCTACGACTGGTTTACATAATATAAACTTGCAGCTGTTGACAATACTTTATGGGCTGGTCGAGTTTTATCGTGGCAACATGAAACCTAGGACGTCATTGTTGAGCTTTCCACTTGGTGTTTCTCAATCAGGATGGCTCTAACTTATCGATAGGCTCACTCTCGAGTTTGTTGAGAACCAGCTTATATTCTGTTGTCGAATCCGTCATTTGTGCGTTCAATTCGAGTGCGCAATGTTCGGTAACGGTTTTGTTTCTTGCTTGGAATAGGGATCAGTTTATCATCATGAAACCGTCTCATTTACGTACCCAATTTTGCCTGACTTGCTAGCAATTGCATATTTCTTTTGCGACCCGTTCAGACATCATACAGCCATCAGCTAGACCTTCATCCGGACTATAAGAAACTCCACGTTTGAATATTTTTTGTGCCTTTTTTTGAAGTACAGCCGCTGTATCGTTGTCGCACTTGATCATTTTATTTCTGTCCGCGAAATAAACACTTAAATTACAGCAAAGAGATAAAGGATAAAGCATCTCTTAATCCTGCTTATACTTGATAATGGTTTGTTTAAAAAAACGGAAGTCCGCCGAATCTGGCGCATTTCGGAAAATTTGCCGTTCCTACATTACGATGCTGCCGCTGGATATACGGCTTTTGACGAAGATGTTCTATTGCTCTTGTGTCACTACTATTTTTTCTTTCTATCACATGTTTAGTACCAGACACGGCCTAAACTTTGGTGAGATCTACATTTATCGTACCATGTCTAAGCAAATTCGCTTATATGTATTGCATTTAGTAGGCGTATATACACCAAATAAAAAATTGAGAGCAGGTCAGTGTTATTACCGCTCCGATTATGTACTACTAACGTGATGCAAGGACGCAGCACAACTCTTATGTAGCAAACTGAGGGAAATTTTAAGTTACCGGAATCCACACGTTAGGTTTATGCTATCACAAGCACGAGATCGGGGTAGCAAGCCGATTCCATTCCTCAGACCCGGTTTGAACATCCTTAACTACAGAGCTATTTCGGTCAGTGTGCGTCTAGCCCACACGACTTTCACACACCCATATTTATTGCGAATTAGCTGAGCAATCACACTCTTGGGTGTAATTTCTCATCCACTTCGGCAACTCTGAATGCATCCTACGCAGGAACCTCTCGCTTCCGTGTCGAGCGGTCGAGCGGTCGAGCCGCTGGATCAATTTCGCAATAATTAAGCAGCCTTGAGGGCAATTATACAACATGTTGGCACTGCATTCGCGCGAAGTTTTTAGTAGAATCGTTCGCTTTGAGTGCGAACATGATCAGCTCGTTCAATTGGAGTACAA
This sequence comes from Plasmopara muralis, assembly GCA_003676415.1. Lineage (NCBI taxonomy): Eukaryota > Oomycota > Peronosporomycetes > Peronosporales > Peronosporaceae > Plasmopara > Plasmopara muralis. The sequence goes on along the minus strand of RCHQ01000114.1, from coordinate 111,592 downwards.
GCATTTCGCTCTGTATTTGTGCACCTTTGGCAGTAGAAGCCGTGAAATCATGGATTATTTCAATTTCAGGAGTAATCGCACAATACGGATTTTCGCACCCAAGGGACTTCAGACCTCTGTTAGGTGAAAGAACTTGACTAGCAAAAAGCTTGATTAGCTGTTCCTTCACGTATTGACAGTATTCGCGCGCTTTGAAATTGTGAGACTACTAATCGGTCGGATGTACAAAACGATACTTACTCTGATGTACAGAGCATGCAATCGACGTACGTCATCCTGCCAAAAGCTAGGTGGTACACATAATCCGCACGTAATCCTCACATTTCCACCAAAGGTCGAATTCATCAATGGCAGAGTCAAGTAGTCCAAGCAGCGGGAGTGGGAGTGGGAGTCCAAGCAGCGCTAGCAGTACTCCCCCCTCCACACCAAAAGTAAAGGGAAACACAAAGGATGCACACGACGACGTGTCATTAGATGAAGGTGACTCGGTAGAGGAGCATGAGACAGCGGACGATGAGGAGACGGTTGATCTTCCCGATGAGACCAAGAAGTCGCTCTTGTCCCAAGAAGAGCGCGATGCCCTCCGACGGGAGGAAGAAACGTTTCTTCAAGAGCAACGTGATCGTCAGAACAAGTCGTTGGACCTCGTGAAACAGTCCCTCGCGCAGGACGTCGAGTGGGAGGCCAAGTCTGCCGGGGACAAGAAAATGGCCTTCCTGATGGCGCAATCCGACGTCTTTACGTCTTTTCTCATGGGTGGAAGCAGTGCGGTTGGGAAGGAAATGTTGCGTTCGAAAGCGGCGAAAGTTGCGGGCTCGAAGCGTGGCAAAGGCAGTAAACAAGCCGACGCGCAGACGTTGCAAGACATGGACGATGCACGGTACACGCGGATTACGCAGCAGCCGTCCATCATCAAGTTTGGGACCATGAAGCCGTATCAATTGGAGGGATTGAATTGGATGATTCGATTGCACGATTCGGGGGTGAATGGCATCTTGGCGGACGAAATGGGGCTCGGCAAGACGTTGCAGAGTATCTCCCTGCTTGCGTACCTACGCGAAGCACGCGGGATTGAACGACCCCATATCATTATTGTTCCCAAGAGCACCGTGGGCAATTGGATGCGAGAGCTCAAGCGATGGTGTCCGTCGATCAAAGCGCACAAGTTTATGGGGAACAAGGACGAACGGGCAATCCAAAAAGAGGTGGTGATCAAGCAACATTTTGATGCGCTCGTGCTGTCGTATGAAGTGGCCATTATTGAAAAGGCCGTGTTGCAAAAGATCAAGTGGAAATACCTTCTCATTGATGAAGCGCATCGTGTCAAGAATGAGAATTCCAAGCTCTCGCGAGTCGTACGGGAGTTTAAAGTAGAGCACCGTTTGCTCATCACGGGCACGCCCCTCCAGAATAATTTGCACGAATTGTGGGCCCTCTTGAACTTTTTATTACCGGACGTGTTTTCGGATTCGGAGGATTTTGACGCGTGGTTTAATGTCGACGAGCAGGAAGGACAGGAGAATGTGATTAAGAAGCTTCATACGATTTTGCGGCCATTCTTACTGCGCCGTCTCAAAGCGGATGTCGAGCATTCGCTGCCCCCAAAGATTGAGACAAAACTCTATGTGGGGTTGTCTGAAATGCAGCGCGAGTGGTACATGCGCGTCTTGCACCGTGATGCGACGCACTTGAATGCGATTGGTGGGAGCGATCGCGTGCGTCTACTCAATATATTGATGCAGTTACGCAAGGTTTGCAATCATCCGTATTTGTTTGAAGGCGCTGAGCCAGGACCGCCGTATCAGGAAGGTCCGCATTTGTGGGAAAATTGCGGAAAGATGACGCTCTTGCACAAGCTGTTGCCGAAATTGCGGGCGCAGAACTCGCGTGTCTTGATTTTCTGTCAAATGACGTCCATGATGGACATTTTGGAAGATTACATGCGGTACTTTAGTCACGATTATTGTCGATTAGATGGGTCTACAAAGGGCGAAGACCGGGACAGCATGATGGAGGAGTTTAATGCGCCTGGAAGCACCAAGTTTTGCTTCTTACTGAGTACGCGAGCTGGAGGGTTGGGAATTAATTTAGCCACGGCTGACATTGTCATTTTGTTCGACTCGGATTGGAACCCGCAGGTGGATCTCCAAGCGATGGATCGCGCCCATCGCATTGGTCAGACAAAGACTGTGCGGGTGTTTCGTTTCATCACTGATGGTACCGTGGAAGAAAAGATTGTGGAACGTGCGGAGCGCAAGCTGTACTTGGACGCCGCTATTATTCAGCAGGGTCGTCTTGCGCAGCAAAACCGCAAGCTTTCAAAGGACGAGCTGATGACGATGGTGCGTTTTGGTGCTGACGAGATCTTTAACGCCCGTGGATCAATGATTACCGATGATGATATCGATGCCATTTTGGCACGTGGCGAAGAACGCACGGAAACGATGAAAGACAAGATTGCAGCTGACATGCAGCACAATTTAGCCAACTTTAGCTTGTCGGGTGACAATGGCAACGCCAGCGTCTCGAGTCTTTATGAATTTGAAGGCGAAGTGTTTTCAAAAGACACGAATAACGGTGACGTTCTGCCATCGACGTTTATTGCGCTTCCTCAACGCGAGCGCAAGTCAAACTACAATGAAGACGAGTATTACCGACAGCAAGCTGGGTTGGCGAAGCCAAAGAAGCCCAAGAAATCCGGTTCCGACGCCGCAAAGGTGCCTGTCGTGCACGACTATCAATTTTTCCAGCAGGATCGGATTGTGGCTTTGCTTACCAAAAAGACAGTGGTCGAGAATCGTCGAAAGGAGCTGACACGTCTTATCAAAGAAGCCAAGGCAGATGAAGCTCGAGTGAAGGCACGGAAATTAAAAGGTGACGACTCAGCAGAGGAAGAAGAAGGTGACGACACGCGTTCTGCTGCTCTTGAAAAGGAGTTGATTGAGACGGAAATGGACGCTGCCGATTTAAAGGAGCTGGCAAAGATTGAAAAGGCTGGCTTTGGTGACTGGACTCGGCGGGATTTGAAGCAGGTGATTAATAGTTGCGAACGCTACGGTCGTGCCGATAAAACGCGCGTGTGCGAAGAAGTTTCGACGATTCTTGGCAAAGATCTTGGTCAAGTCGAGCGGTATTACGATACGTTCTGGGCGCGCTTTACTGAGCTCAAGGACCACGCCAAGTACATTGAAAAGATTGAACGCGGTGAAAAGCGTTTAGAGCGCAACGAAGTCGTCAAGCAAGCTCTTGCACGCAAATGCAGTCGCTACAGCCACCCACTTCGTGACATGCGGTTGCATTACCCCGCAGGGTACAAGAGCAAGGGTTACATTCTTGAGGAGGATGTCTTTTTAGTGGTCATGATGAACAAGTATGGTCCATTAGAGCATTGGGGCGAGATTCGAGACGAAATTCGAAAAGCTTGGCAATTTCGCTTTAATTGGTTTTTCAAGTCGCGGACGATTGGCGAGCTGCAAAAGCGCGGTGAGCTCCTTACGCGCATGATTGAGCGCGAAAATGACGAGTTAAAGAATAAAAACAGCAAGGACGAGGATGACCTTGTTAAAAAGGCAAAGAAGAGCAGCTCGTCGAGCTCCAAGAGTAAGAGCAGCAGCCGCAGCAAGACATCGAGCAAGAAGCGCAGTAGTTCGTTTAAGTCGTCGTCTTCGAAAAAGAAGCGTTCGAATTGAGTTTACACGTCACTTGGTATATGACTAAAATATTAATGGGATTTACTAATCTTTTTATGGAAAAAGATTAGTTTTTGTGTCGGAATGTTCAAAATAGAGACAAGATTTGGGGTTTTGGTGCATCGATTTGATTTTTTGATACTTTCTGACAAAGTCTTTCGGTGCTTTAGGTAAATTTGATAGTACGCGCGTTAAAAGGGAGATGCGCAATATGGATCCACAGCTGTTAAAGGAAGGTTTTGCTGCATCGGAGAATGGCTTGGAGATGCGTACACTTGTTCATGTTCAGTATTCGAAGGTGTTTTTGCGTACGAAGCAAAGTACAATGACGTGGGAGCTGCCTACAGTGTGCGTGAAATCTGGTTTTTGCAATAATTATTGTACCCAAATGCTCACGTAATTGCATCGAGTTCTAAATAGCACCATTCACTTTGCTACCATGTTCCGAAGCCACATGCTATACTCATCAAGTACGGCACGCTCATGTACGGCATTTAGACTTGTTGGGCTTTCATTATCTCGATTTACGTGACCATTTTGGTGAGCGAACAATGGTGAGCTTGTCTCTACTCCACTTGTTGCCGAAGCTGCATTTGTAGTATCATCAGCAGTAGCCTCATTATAATCCTCCTCGCAAAATAGACTAGCACCAACCGGAGACGACGTTTCACGGTCATCACTGAAATCGGAACTTTGTTGAGGTTCAGATTCTCCTGAAATATGGGTTGACAATAATGGACACAATGTAGTATTGCCACCATCTTCCTTGTCCTCTTTTGCTGATTCGATTGCCGTTCCTGTGTGTAGTAATTGCTTACTAAATGGCACTCTGGTCAAGCTTTGCCTAATATATTTTCTTTTCGAAACTGTGGGAGTCACAATGCCTTCGTCTGCTGTGTAGCCATGCTTTATGTGACTAAATGGTCGTTTCGAAGACGTTAAAGAATAAACGTCGTCATTCGTCGAGTCCTTACGTAAATGCAGCTTCGAGGGTCCTATTAGAGCACTCTTCGACAACAACTCCAGCGCCGATGGCCGCTGTGTTGAGGCATTAGTTGGTGTCAGCATTTCATGAAGTGAGTTTGCATGCTTTGCACTCGCTCGATGTGGTCGTTTAGCAAGTTTGCACTGCAACGGTCGAACCGTGACGCGTCGCTTACTGGTGTCCGTCTGAACGCCTGCAAAGTCGAGCATTTTTTTTACCGACACAAATGTCTCTGTGTTGCGGCACTGCGTACACGCACATCGCGATGTGCACGCGACTCCAGCTTGATGGCACTCGCAATAATTCTTAACACAGCCACTTTTGCGGCAATTGCACCCGCGAAGGTGTTGATGGGATCCGCTTGCAACTTTGGGCTGAAATGCCACCGGATTTCTCGCCAAGATCCCAGCAATCGCTCGCTCTCGATCCGCCAGCGTCTCGGATTGATTCTTACACCCTTCACAACGGCAACGATGATCGCACATTTGCTGGGCTGCCAAACACTCACAATACAACTTTAAGCAATTGGATTTCTTGCAGCTACATCCTTTCGTCCTCTTTGGGAATAGTGATGGCGTCTCGCTTGCTGACCTCGTCATAGTTTCAGTCATTAACACTCGTACGGTCGGTTGTGAGTTCTTGTGTTTGCGCTTTTCAATGATCTGGATGGCTTGTGCAATCTCTTCGTGATTGTGCTCTTGATTCCTGCAATTAGCGCACTGGCAACGCTCGTTGCAGCGGCCACCACCTGCAAAACACTCACAATAAAGCTTGAGGCAGTTGGACTTCTTGCAATTGCAGCCGCGTTGCCAGCTATGGAGCGACATGTGGTTCTGCTGTAGAGAGCAACACAAGAGATGAGAAGAAAATCGATGAGAACAAGACAGCGCAAGCGTACAGTCAGGTGGGGGTGTACTGGATGTGGAATGTAAATATTCAATTTGAATTTGAATTTGCCAGCTTCCAAATTGCGCCAACGTTTGATCCGATTTTACAGGTTATGTATAATATCGATCGAGCGTCTACTACTGTAGTAGTCATTTCGAGCAATATTTTAACTCTAATCGAAGTCGATAGTATCACAGTATTAATTGTAAGAGTACGAGACAGAGAATGGGTTACCAAAAGGCACAAAGTCTCAATTTAGGTTTCGTTAAGCACTCACTACTCAGCACCTAATAGTCCTCATCGCCACCAAACATGTCCATGCCACCGCCCATGTCAACTTCTTCTTCTTCCTCAACCGGCTCCTCCTTCTTTGTCTCCGTGGCAGCAGCACCGCCAGCGGGAGCAGCGACAGCGAAAGCCGAAGGGTCAGACAAATAGGCTTTGTAAGGATCAGCCTTTTTGAAAGAAAAGTCGTCACACTCGACAGCAATGGCAACGAGATTTTTAAAAGCGTTTGCAATCGAGTGAGGGATGGAGGCAAGAGTTGGGAAACCGAGCTCCAGTGACATGGCAGCCACATTACGCAAACCAGCAGCAAACTTGGCGCATAGGTCAGCTTCCGTCAGATCCAGGACAGCAGGGTCGAAGATCGATCCGTTGTCGTACACCTGTTCGATCACCAAACCGTACGAGAATGGCTTGATGTCGAGCTTTTGCAGGAGCGCAGCTTCAGAGTTGCCGACCCTGTCACCCTTGCGCGTAAGGAGCACCTCCGACACGATTTCAATCTGTCCCTTTTGAATCTTAGTCGCGATCTGCAGGGCCTGAAAGAACGACGTCTGACCAGGATCTGCGCCCGTGGGTCCAGGGGGCACAACAACATCACATGGGGCAATGGACCCAACGCGAGCCGGAGCAGGGACACGGTTCGACTCAAGCACCTCACGAATTTCGGACAGGTCGTCGTTAGTAAACACAAAACCAACGTTGCCTTTTAAGAGCGGAATGAATAGCTCAAGTGGGTGTCCTGGGTTCTTCTTTACAAAGTTGTTGAACACTTTACGCATGAGAGTATTCTTGCCCATAAGCACTTCACCACGCCCACGTAGCACTAGACGAATCTGCTGCATCTGGGCCGACCCTACATTGTCCACACCAACAAGAAAGATCTTGGTGTAGTTTTCGAGCAAATGTTCGAGCTTTTCAAAGTATTCTTGTTTTCGTTCCTGAGAGAGACCCATGATGAAGAAAAACGCAGTCGCTTTGACCAATTAAGGAGACTTACGCTTGTAGTTTTGGAAATAGGAGGGGATCCCGTGGGGGTAGTCAAGCTCTCGCTTCCACCAATTGCAATCCTTAGTAGATAATTGCTTACAAGCTTCCCCTCATCCCTCTTTCCGCAGACACGTCAAGAAAATTTGCCGATTTGCCGATTATTGCGTATCCCTCTTGTACCCCAGCCTTGCATACATTATCCAAGTGTTGCTCCTCTAAGTTGATTTGTTTTTTCTCCGACGCCATGTCGGAAGCGCGTACGAGGCGTGCCGTGCTCTATGTGCACGAACTCCTTCACTCGCCCACAGCTGACAATATAATGGTGCATGCGCACAATATATTTGCGCGTATGGGCTTCCCCGAGCCGTACCCGGACGCAGAGCGCCTGGCAATTGCCCTCCTCACGGGGATCTTCACGTTACTGGCCTACTTTGTGCTTTTCGGTAAGCGCCATCGCAGACGGAGGAAAGTGCTGCAACAGGATCTGGATAAGGCCTATCATAAAGTGCAGGAGTTGCAAGATCGCATGGCTCAGATGGAGGTGGAGGAGCGCGAGGTGCCTCCTAAGGAGCAAATTCGCATCTGGATGGACGGGGCCTTTGACATGATGCATTACGGACACATGAACGCTTTTCGCCAGGCTAGATCGTTGGGGACTCACCTTGTAGTTGGCGTCAACGATGACGAATCCATTACGGCTTGCAAGGGTGCACCTCCTGTGCTGAACAATGACGAGCGTATTGCTTCCGTGAGAGGGTGCAAGTTTGTAGATGAAGTGGAGTCACAATGCCCTTACATTATGAATGAAGAGTACCTGCAGCGTATGATTAAAAAGCATCGCATCGACTATGTAGTGCATGGAGACGACCCTTGTATCGTGGACGGCAAGGATGTTTACGAATCAGCTCAGAAACTTGGCAAATACCGCACAATTCCTCGTACTGAAGGCGTATCCACCAGTGATATTTTAGGACGTATGCTCGTGATGCATAAAACGCATCACAAGCATGACTACTTTGCTGCTAACGGGCAATTGTCGTCGCGCTTTTTGCAAGACAAGAAGGCTAAGGAGCGTCCATCCAAGTTCTTGACAACCAATCGCATGCTGCGTTTGTTTTCTGTGGGCAACCATGAACCTGCCAAGACGGACAAGATCGTATACATTGATGGCGCGTTCGATATGTTTCACGCTGGCCACGTTGAGATTTTGCGGTTGGCCAAGCAAGAGGGCTCGTACTTGATTGTCGGTGTACACAACGACAGTGTAGTAAATGCCCATCGTGGTCTCAATTACCCGATTATGAATCTTCACGAGCGTGTCCTCAGTGTCCTTGGGTGCAAATACGTGGATGACGTGCTGATTGACGCACCATGGCAAGTGACGCCTGAAATGATTGCGTCACTCAAGATTGCTTTGGTCGTACACGGTACGCATCGCGACCAGCACCATTTGCCTGAATTCTCCCTTGAAGAGCACTATGAGCACGCGCGCAAAAGTGGCATCTTTAAATTGATCCAAAGCCCAATCAAACTGGACGTCAACGACATTGTCGCGCGGATCAACGATAATCGCGAACGGTTTGAAAAAAAGTTTGTGAGCAAGATGAAGACTGAAGAAGAATACTACGCGGACCGCTACGGCAAGACCAAAGAGTAGTAGAACGAGAAATGCGTTGACTGGGTAATAATGTAGTATTTGGTCGGAAAAAAGGATAGTATACTGTACAATGCATTACTATTTCTGGTCTCACATGTAGGTACTAAACGCAGGTGAAAAGGCACGTTCAGAATCTTGTGCATCTTTGGCGTGTGCTCAGTTCGAGTTTCATCGTACAACTTTGGATGCGGTGTATGTGGCCTATTCTCTCGCTTAATATATGACGTAGCCTTATGTCGCTTGTGTCGCTGTGGTAGGTGCTGCGCTTCTGCGTCAATCGATCCGCGCGCTTCCTCGTCAACAGCTCGCCTACCTTCAACGCACTCTGACCCGCAACATTCATTTGCAGTCGAATCCGCAAGCTGCTCGCTTGTTTGTGGCTCTACCGCTTTCTGCGACCACGTTAGCTTCCGCGCTCTGTGCCTCAAAGCTGGCGATGGAATCCGCTGACGCCGTCAAGGCAGAGGAATTGTATAATGACAATTCCTTTGATCGTCGTGAGCTGCTTGATAAACTTAAAGAGATGCACGCCGCGTATCCAGAAGATATTGGTGTGATATGGCGTCTCACTCGCGCTGCGTACGATGTGTCGAACCTTAAAGCCACCAGTGCTGACGAGAAGAAAAAGCTTATCTACTACGCACGCGAGATTATCGAAAAAGGGTTGAATCTCACGACGGAGGTGGCCCCAGTGCACACGTGGTGCGTAACTAATCTTATACCATTTGCTTTAGTTTAGTCAACCAAAGGATTTACTGGCTTTCATAGGTACGGCATCATCTTGTCATCTATTGGAGACTATGAGGGCTCAAAGGTGTCGATAGCCAACTCTTTCGTAATCAAGAATCACTGGGAGAAGGCAGTAGCGATCAAACCTGCAGACCCCACGCCCTATTACCTACTAGGTCGTTGGTGTATCGCGATTGCTGACCTGTCGTGGCTGGAGCGCAAAGCAGCGGCGGTGCTTTTTGGTTCGCCCCCAGAGTCTTCGTACGACGAAGCGCTGAGCTATTTACTGAAGTCAGAGGAGCTCGCTCCGGACTCGTGGAAGAAGCGTTCGCTGCTCATTGCGCACGTTTATCTGAAGAAAAAGGACAAAATGAAGGCAAAGGAGTGGTTTAATAAAGCATTGGCGATCCCTGTATGCACTGAGGAGGACGAAATTGCCCACGGCGAGGCTGAAACGCTGCTTACGAAACTTTAAGGCAACTAAACATCAGGAATCGATCGACAAATTGTCTTGTGTTAACAACTGATGTAATTTATGCTGACTTTTTTGAAATGCTCTCGTTAGCAAACCTAATGCTGGAGATGGGGCCTTATAATTTAGCCTCTACGTTACATAAAATGCTATGGCTGTCTGTGAATGCAAACACGCAGGACGTGGTAAATTCTAGGCGACTATAGCGGGTGCGACAAAGATAGCAGAATGTTTGCTGGTATCCATCCAAGCTCTGATTTTGTTTTCTGTTGGCAACTTCCAGGGGCAACTTTTGCATCGCGGGTAAGATCATAAGCGTTCAGGATCGTGCATGAGACTTCGTCATCTCGGCCCTTTCACGCACTCGTGTTGAGGACGCAAGGGCTTTGGAGACAACCTCAACGCTGCGTAAAATAGAATATGATTCTACGTGTAATGCGAGATCCAGCACGTCGGAATCTTTTTGAATAGTTGAGCTGGCGATCTTCTGCAATTCGCTAACGCTCAAGTTTGATTTTAAACCAATCGGATTGATAAGAAAGTCAAGTCGAAATAACCTGAATTACCAACTAATAAGGCGTATTACAAGGGGGGTTATTATTATACTGACTATTGAGGCGCGTCCAGCCCCAGCCTCTTTCTTGTCACTCTGCCCCAGGGCCGCATCGCCTGCAGCCACCGGCGTGCCAGCACACGCCTTTGCACTCGGTAATCCTGTTGTACTTGTCGACACAACGATGGCAATCACGTCGGACGAGGTGAATTACCTCGTCTACCGGTACTTGCAAGAGTCGGGCTTCCTCCACTCGGCCTTTACCTTTGCGTACGAGAGCCAATTGGCCAAATCCAGCGTCATTAACACGGAGCTTCCACCCGGTGCACTTGTGTCTTTCTTGCAAAAAGGGCTCCAGTATGTCGGCATCGAAGCGCACATTAATGAGGTACTTAAATCAATAATTCCAGGCATTATTGATGCACAAGATCGGAGATGACAATGTGAATGATTACATGCAGGACGGTACAGAACGTGAGTGCGAAGGCGAGTTTTCACTGTTAAGTCCGCATATTTGTGAAGTCGCGCAGTCTACTTCGAGTAGTGCACGGTCGTATAAGGCGTCTAATAAGCGGAAGCGGAAGGGAGACGGCTCGCCGGACGCTGTGGATGGCACGAAAGGTCAGGATTAAGTTAGTCGAGTTTTGCTCGATTTTTTGGATTGATTTGTGCCGATGTACAGAAATGAATGGAGTAGAGAAATTAGATAAGGAGGCTCTTGTGCTCTTGAGTGGACATGAGAAGGAAGTGTATGCGTGTTCGTGGAGTCCCGTCACCAATGTTTTGGTCTCTGGATCGAGTGATTCAACGGCACGTGTCTGGTCGGTACCCAATAAAGTGGAAGATAGTAGAGCGCTAGTACCAAAAGTGTTGTCCCATGGCACAGGACCACATAAGGATGTCACAACTCTTGAATGGAATGTACGTGGTTCAAGTACAAAGTTTACATTAAGAAAAAGAATGCACTAACCAGAAATTTATGCAATTGCCTGTGGTCGGCACATGCAGCACGACGGATCGCTGTTGGCGTCTGGCACTTATAATGGCAAGACTCGAATTTGGGACGCTGAAGGCGAGATGAAGCATGTTTTTCAATATCACAATGGACCTGTATTCGCAACTCGGTGGAGTAAGAGCAGCTTGTACCTGCTCAGCGCTAGTTTTGATAAGACTGTGGTCGTATGGGATTCTACCACTGAAACAAAAAAGCAACAAGTGACTTTACACGACGACCCGATCTTGGACGCTTCGTGGAAAGACGATGTTACGTTTGCGACATGCTCATCGGATATGAGCATTTGTGTTGCTCGTGTGGGAGAAACCAAGGCTGACATTGTACTACGAGGACACAAAGATGCAATTAATTCGGTAAAGTGGGATCCTTCTGGACGATACTTAGCGTCATGTTCCGACGATTACACATTAAAAATTTGGGATCCTTATAAGGCTACGGACACGAATGTGTTAGCAGAGGAAAATGCTGTAAAAACTGAAAATAGCGAAGATTGCAAGAAAGTTGCGGAGTTAGACGATGCAAATTCAGCTGCTCTAGTATATACGCTTCAAGAACACAAGAAAGAAGTGTATACTTTTCGGTGGAGTTGCACTGGTCCAGGCTCTTCGCTGCCGGATCAGCCGTTGATATTAGCGAGTGCTTCCTTTGACGGCACAGTAAAACTTTGGGATGCTGACTCGGGTGTTTGTAGGAGAACTTTTGATCATCAGTACGTGACGCATTTCGACGCATTCATTGGCTGACACTAACGATGCTGTCGATGGTGTCGATTATTTTCGCTGCAGGTATCCCGTATATGGTGTTGCGTTTAGCCCTAATGGGGAATATTTGGCTAGTGGAACAGTAGGCGGAATGATCAACGTCTGGTCTTTAAAGGTGCGTCGACTCTGCTTTATCAGGTGATGTTGTCGAGACTAATGTTGCACTGATTTGCAGGATGGGTCTTTAGTGAAGACGTATCAAGCAAATGGCGATATTTACGAGGTCAATTGGAACAAGGACGGCGACCAGATCGCTGCATGTGTATCTAGTGGTAACGTCGCGATTATCCATTTTCGATTGTAGTATTTACCTAGGAACACAGACAAATATGATAGGAAAGTGTGCGGACCGGGCGATTCCGGTAAGCTATTTTTTCACTTCAGGAGGAAGTAGTCGCGGAATTTCAGCGCCCAATGTCCGACTCATAAGGACTAGAGTAAAAACCTTCCGTTACCCCTGCTTTGTTATATGGTTGCGATATGACTGAGAAATGACTACGAACTAAACCTCATGACCAGGACGACGTATCTGCTCGGAAAGGTAGTGATGTCAAAGGCATGGCATACAACAAGCGCTTGAAGCGATGCACGTGGCCGTAGTGTTTTGGCCAAAAGTTGCTGAAATTTTGCATGCTCAACCTGAAAGTCGCCTAAGATTTTTTATCAGGACTCACGGGGTTCTTGACGCAACACACACATTGTGAACATCGCGGGCTATTACTTTATATGATGCCGTTCTTCGCATTAATACAAAAAATTCCACATCTGTGGCAAACATACTTGCACTGCTAGAGTCGCTCACACTTTGGGCCGTGCTCCACGCTTCAGTGGGTACAACCGCAATTCGCAATTGGATTGTCGAGCAAGCGTGAGGCTAACAGAAGTGGGGTTCGTGATTGTATCTCAAAAAAGTATGAGAACACTAAGGCAAACGAAAAGATAGAGACAATTTGCTGGGACAAATGGGAAATATATAGATGTGAAACTTTCCTCGCGAGTAATTCATAGCAGGAGCTGGTAGAAATTGACTTGTACTAATCAAGCTACTCCGCAGTTCAACGTACCAAAATGAATTCAGACCCACCTTTCTCGAGCAAAAATGGTAACAAAAAGATTTAGTTGGCAGCCGTAAATCAATCGCGACATACGACTTTCGTAGCTAATTCTTGTCCGAGCGGCTTCATGAACGCATCGGCTGCCCGTGCGCTTTCTTCAATTTGCTTGAACCTTCACTCTTCCACATTGTGTCAGTGCAACATTAGGTGTCATATTTTTTTTTCGGAATGTTAAATCATCATTTTGTATTTACTTCGAGAAACATGTTCTAAGCAATTGGCACCTAAAGTTACGTGTGACCACTTACATAATTCTCCTTAAGTTACGTGTGACCACTTACATAATTCTCCTTACCATACTCGGTTGTTAACACGGTATGAAGCTTAAAGAGCACTTCACTTGCGGTCGGACGATCTTTCGGATCAACTGCAACGCAGGACAAGCCCAACTTGGCCATTGAATTGTCACTTGAAAACTTGACTCTGAGTTGTCCCATTACGACCAAATGAACAAGCGCAGTGCTTGAAAGTTTACGGCTTGAATCGTTCTCATCCGTGGCGAATGAATATGGCAAAGCATGCAGATCCAGTTCGGACAACACGACGCCCATCGAAAACACGTCAGCTTTATCGTCATATTTCTCCCCTAAAATTACTTCCGGCGCCATCCAATGCGATGTTCCTATGCCTCCTGTCATGGTGGATTTATCCGTCGCATTTTCACAAGAAGTACCAAAGTCGGATAGTCGAGCGTCCAGCGTAGTACTTAACAAGATGTTGTTTGACTTGAGGTCACGATGCAGCACTGGTGGGTCTAAAGAATGCAAATACGTGAGCGCGTGAGCTGTATGCAGCGCAATTGTCACTTTGGTCACATTGAAGCCAACAGGCAAGTTTTGCGACTCATAAGACGCAAGCAATGCTCGTAGATCGCCTCCTTCCATAAACGCAGTGAGCAGACAAAGGTCGGATAGAGAACTCCAAGCCACGCCGACAAATTGTACAATGCGTGGGTGTTCTAAAATGGAATACAGCTTGACCTCTTCAAGGAAATAATTAATCGACTTAATACTCTTGCGATGTTTCGGCAGCAGCATTTTAATCGCAACGTGCTGTCCATTGAACCAGCCCGACATGACCTGTCCGTACCCGCCTTGACTAACCACTTGTCCGAATTCAATCTTGTCACGATCGACACGAACAGCAGCAATTTCCTCATCGCTCCAAAAGTAGCCGATCGTACGCTGTTGCCTTTCACTCATGAAGAAGCTCCTGGTACTGGTGCTGAATGCTGCGCTCATTTGGCGATCCGACAACGGCGTATAATTGCAGCATTTTCTACTACTATCAGCATCCTCAGTACTGTGCTCGACGTGGGGCACTTGTCGTCTCCAGAAGAAGATGGCTGCGGCGAACCCGATCACGGCCACTACTACACCAATAAGTATGATGATTTTTTGGTTTATCAACGTGTGACCGCTCGAACTGCCGTCCGACTCGACACTAGTAGTGCCAATGCCCAAAACACTTTTGCTGGCTTCACGTGCCGTGTAAAATTTGTTATACTCTCCGATACAGTCGCCACTCTTGGTACTACCACTGTCTAGAACGAAATTCATATACGAATCACCTTCACACTCTCTGTCCGTAAACACCATGATCGAAGCAGACCCGTTTGAATAGAGCGTTGTAATGATCGAGTAGCCTCCAGACACGCCCGCATGCAAACACTTTCCCGAGGCTCGCAAGACGACCGTATTGTGCAAATTTTCACAACCGCCATTTGCGTAATTTTCAACGACAATAAAATCTTCCTCGGGAATAATTTCTCTCGCATACTCATACGCGTTTATGATGTTGCATACATCGTTGATCAATTGAGTGGCGTTGTTGACTTGAACGTGCGTGCATTGCAAAGCTTTACACCCGGCACTGCGTAAAAAAACCACGACAATAGGTGTCACAGAGCAATTAGTGGCATTGTAAAGCTCCTCTGTGATCCATTGCGACAACACCACACGCATAAAGAGAAGAAGCAACACCGCCATTAAAGCCATCACTGATGGCTGTCACGTAGCGAGGAAAAGAATGAGCGATCACATGATTGTGCGTACCCTACTTTGGATGCTAGTATTTCTGTGAAAAAAAAGGTCACCTCTGCCTATCAAAAGGGGTGCTGTATTAGAAACAGAGGTCCGCCAGTTTTTTTCACTCTGCCTCGTCATTTAGCAACATTGCAGATGCTACACTAATATATTCGCGTTATTGTCTCTCAAATTCCATTATGTTGCCAGAAACAAATAGCGTCAGCATGCCTTAATAGAGGTTTGTTGGTACGATACGAATCGATGATGGGCTTTCTAATCTGATTCGCATCGGCTATTAGGTGTCCCACGGGAAAAGTGGAGCGTACTGTACAGAAGGGATGTAGCTTCATTTTTTGATATCAAGTCAGGATTCCAGGTACGTACGCATCGTCGGCTGCGCAAAGTATGTACGCATCACACACTAAGTAGGCTGCCTTACCAATCAGCACATGTATTTTCTGAAATTGTGGGAACGTTCTCATTTCGACCGATCGTTAGGGACCCATCGGGTAAACCGTCTCAAACGTATCGATTTCAGCACATATTTCTATGTATAAGAAGGACTATTCCATATGTCCAGCGCAATAAACAGGCACTGGATACCTATTGCATCACATTATACAAAAAGTTAGTATTTCCAGTCCGATTGAGGCAGTATCGCTCTATCCTGATCATTTAAAAGAGGAAGTTGTGGACAGAGCCTATCGTACATGTAAAGGAATGGACGTGGCGGTCAAATGAAAACATCAATAAAGACCAAATCGCGAATACACAATTCCTGGAAGGTTGTGCTGGTGGCCATTGCACTTCTAGATCGGTCTTTTGACCTTAGGTCGGACTTCGCTCGTCTAAGGGGAGCTCAAATCTTACTAGCAAGGGCTCGTCCATTTAAGGAGTCGCTGCCTCTTTTGTCGGGTGTGAACCCAGTCTAGTTTTTGTATTTTAGTTGAATTTATCCGCAAAGAATGTTGCTTAGAGACCTGACTTTGCAATGGCTGACCATCTAATAGCCATAATAATAATACGAGCATATCAAAAAAAATCATTTTCACATTTATCATCATTTACAAAGCGCCAGAAAATAAATTCACCTGGAACAATATATTAAGGGCGCACTGTAAGCTCTTTTCTTTTCAAACCGTCGCTGTGTAATGAACAATCTAAGATATCCGAATCTAGTACCGGTGCTAGCCCAACTTCGGGTGGACTATCTCAAGCAGTTTTTTATCTACTTGGTAGTGTCCGGGATCCGTAGACCCGTCTTCATAAGTCTCTTCATCGAGGCACTCAGGGCAATGCTCATCTGAGGACCTTCACAAGCCTCACATGACCTCCTCCTATCCGACCTTTGACGCTCTAGTCGAAATCCATTCACGAGTACGCGATTTAACTTTTTTTATTACGACTTGAAGCGTCCCATTGATTCCCGCTATCCTAGCGTCTAAACGCACCACTTACGCAGACTGACTGTTACTGCTTTTCGGTTTCGTATTTTTTTAGCCTTATCACACCCTAAGCTAGCTTCAGAGGACTTTAATCTTTTTGTCGACGCCTCTAGAAATTTCGATTGTGATATAAATCCATTATTTATGTTATTTTATAATTCAGCAAAGAGACTGCGGTTGCGTCTCGAGCTCAACAGCAATCAATGCTAAACATTTACCATCGGACAAAAGAAATGGCCAACTTATCGTCCTTCCCCATCTTTCGTGCTGCATCCGCACTTGACAGAAACTCGCACCAGATGGCCACCAGCACAATTCGTGGCAATAATTGCTACTATCTCAGCGTTGCATTCCAGCCGAAACTAAGCGAAAGGACCGTATAATAATAGGTCATCGTTCCACGAAAAATTTCTCACTTCGTCGTACGTTTTACAGAACCAGTGCACCGGTATATTAGAAACGGCTTAAGGGTTTTTCTTTCTTTGCCTCGCTAAAGAAGAAGCCTAGTCGTCAAAGAAATGGTTGAGGACAACATCGTAGCAGAAGAGCTAGACATGAATACCGGATTGGCATCAGCGTACCAAATCTTCGCACCGACACGAAATATTCGTTAACGGGAGGCTCTGACGGCCAAAATAGCGCCTAGGTACAAACTCCGTCTTTCGTCACAGGGCCTTTCCAATCACGCTGCCAAGATGAGAAGCACTGTCCTATGCGTGGAAGGTTCAACAGGCGTAGTAGAATTCCGTCCAAGAATGCCCGTTAGCACCCCTTCAGCTGGCGCATGTGATCCGCGGAACATTTTGAAATTAAATTTTCCGTGTACCTTTTCCTGTCGTGAATGCCCATTCAAGCTGTTGAGCCACATTGGGAGCATTCCACGCGCGACACCCAAAGGTGGGAATCTGACAAACTCATTCTTGCAGCCCACGACGCCTTGCCGCCGCAACCCAGCCTTCAGAAGCTTCAATGACCGCAATTGTGCCCTGTTCCACACGGCATTAGAGCAGCATCCAGGTCTGCTGAGCAATTGTCGAACTGAAACAAACAGAGAAATTTCCGGTGTTCTTAAGGTCTGTGGCTACTTGACACGACGAAATCGGTAAGACGGTCTTTCTTTTGGGTACTGCAAAAATTAATGCTTGGCCTAGAGTGCAATGTACACCAACGCGCGAGATCGCAGTCGCAAGTGATTCTTGCGAGTCGTTACCTATGCTCACAAAGTTGCGTAATTGCAAAAAACTCTTCTTCAACGAAAAAAATTAAGGACGATTGAAGAGGGACAAGACGACCTCAATCCTAAAAATGACGAAGATCACCTTGTCTTTTTCTCATCGGCGCGTCGAGCTTAAAAATTAATAATTAGAACTCTGGGAAAGTAAAAAAGAAATCTAAACTGAAAATATTAGATCTCGCGATCAGACCTGTATAACTTTATATATACAGGTCAGCGGCGCTTTTGGCGATATTTCTAAATGCGTCATCAGCTTAAATTTACCTCCGCGTTGATGTTTTCTTCGTAGCGAATGAAAGGAGCAAACTAGCCCCGCTGAAGAGTACAACAGGTGAGATTATTACAATAGTGTAGACGACAGTCCAGGGCGCAGTGTGCGATAGGGTGTGGGTAGATCACACAACACCTTGCACAGAGGAGGCGAGCAAGAAAATATACGATCTTCATTCACTATCCCCGTCCGTTTAGGAATCAACGTATGCAATTAATTGGAGCTTAAAACCTGCTTTATTGATGTAAACAGAACTATATCTAGCTCGGCATACCTCTTTTTTCATATCAGTTTGAATACAGATAGAGGATAAGGGCTGGGAAGCTACTTTTCGATAAACAAACTTGATTTTTGTTCTATTCACCCGATACATCCTTACTATCAGTACTCATGACATTTAAATTGGAGGGTGGCTGTTATTGATCACTCGCTGGCTTCTACTCGAAAAATTTGTTTGATCGAATGATTAAACTTAGGCTGTAAAGATTACCTATTACATTCGGTCCCCGTCTTATCTATAAGCAATTTTTTTATCAATGACCAAGCCAGCTTCCAAGAGGGTTGCTTTGGCCTCCAAAAGTAAGTTTAAATTAAAACAGGCCTATTTGTCTAAAGCTGCGTCTGCCTTCCTGCGCTGTGAGGGGCAAGCTATAAAGCTTTCATTTAACTAGAGCCTCTCCGAAAAGAAAGGATATGGAAGTAACCTTTCTTTGACACGGCGAAAACGCACATCTGTTGTTCCAGGTCTGCAGGCTTCTCCACCCTCGGACGACTAAGTGATGATGAGCACCACGGGTGCTTCAACGAGCGCTCGCCTGAATTTTCGCCTAAGTCTATGTCTCCTAAAAAAAGACTCAACCCAGGATGCTCTTGGTAAAAAATTTAATATTTGGGACCCGGAAAAAGGCGGGTAAGTCGAAGACGACGATACCTCGGGCACGTTTTGTGATCGAAGCGACCAACGCAATGGGAAGAATAATTTGACCTGCCTATTTTGCCGCTCAGCGAAAGGTTATTTCGACAACGACTTTGACGAGAAAGGTGGAACCTGTTTGATAAACATCACCTAGTTAATGCAGGCCATTGTACGCTCACCTGCTTTGCGGGCCGTGAGGACTTTTTAGGGACAACTTCTCGCGTGGCATATATGTAAAACGTTTAGTTCAAATCGTGATGTTGTTGAAGCACAATCTAAAGGAGGCTTTGCGTTTACACATGGCATCGCATCGTATGAATAGCCTGAGAATAATGCTAATTTGCACCTTCTCATGTGTACTCCTTAGCACAGTCACCATGTTATTAGTAGAAATTTTTGTTGCGAAAAGATGATACTTTAGGATATTACAGCTCTAAGCCGATAAGTCACGTTTGACGAAGCATTGAACGTCCGTGAGCTAAGCGTGCAGCTTTTTCAATTCGACAGCTCATACCGGAGATGTGTCAGCTTTGGTATGATGTCAAGCCAGGTATTAGTTTTCGAGTGCGGGCCCCACCATTCCTAAACGTGCAGCCAAAAGAACGCATCTTACTCACAAAATGCGTGCTGCTTCAAATTTTAGACCAAAATGATCTTCGGAAGAATAAACGGGTCCCATCAGTTCTGCAAAGCAACATGACCGCGTCGCTTCACAAGAAATTTTGACACCCGTAACAGCACCTCTTTTTCAAAATGCACTTCACGTAAAAGCTGACTCGACTTTGTGCCTTCATCACGATTAGAAGTAGGTTTTGCGCAGCGAAATGTACACGCTTAAGCCTGCTCTCAGGGTCGGCTGGTAATTATGCCGTGTTCGCTTCGGCACAACACCGAAGAATTGGCTTGTGTATATTTTGACCAATTATTACCGAGCAAAGCAACACTTATTGCAGTCACTGCAACAATTGAGGGTGCAATGTCCGTACCGGTCCCAAATAGGACCGTCAAGCTGAACTTCCGTCTTACGTAAGGGCTTTGAGGAATTACTGGCACCTTCAAACCAGGTAATCATGAGCCAACACCTCATTGAGAGTCCTCGATATGTAAAAGCTGCTTAATTTACACCAGGAGAGCTTAGGTGCTGAGTGCGTGTCACTTTACGAAGTAGAAACAGCTTCTGATTGTGCACGGAGGTGTACGAGGCTCTGACATTCACCGGAATCGACTACGGGCAACCGAAATAGAATCAATGGTGCTCTGATGGAGAAGTGAAATCAAGCCAGTTTTTATCTGACTCACTGAATGAACGGTTTCAGGCTTGTTTAAGTCAAAATAGACTTGGATATGAAGAAGAGTTAAGGACTTCGATAGCACAGAGTTATTCCTTGTCTTGAATATATAATTAATATAGCGTCAAAGACGGAAAACATGGCCCTCATAATCTTTTGTCTACAAAGTTTTACAAGCAGGCAACACAGATTCGCATATTTTCCAGGTGCGTAACCTGGCACCATCAGCTTTAGGTTACAAAAGCTCGCAGGCGGGAAACATGTATTCACAAAGTAGGGTAAGTAAAGAAGTAACTAATGCTAAGAATCGAGTTCGGGCAATCATCGAATTTCTATATGTAAAAACTTTTATTGAGGATTACATTACAACCTTGTTCTGGACAAAGAATTGCTCAAAGGTAACATTTAGAGACCACCATCAAAACTGTTACCTGATAAGGATCGCGTATTAGGAACGAAGCATTGCAAATAAGCAATGGCCACCATAAGGAAAGCAATGATGGCTTATCGACTTTTTTTGCTGAAAAGCGAAAATAAGCATGATGCACGACTCGAAACGCTCAGGTTTGTCGCCGACTATCTGCACTTGGAAGTTGAACACAAAATGGCAATTTATCTATAGATATAATAAGCTCATAAATAAGGTAGCTTTTAACAACAGTCCGAGTGAACTTTGTATACTTAGGTATATAGCTACAACCATATGTGAAATAGATGGTAGCTAGTCAGCCTAGCGGCATGCTATGAGAGCAATTATTAATGCCATTAAGACTATCTATGCCATAGTGACGCTTAATCGTCCAATCATCTATGCGCCTCGACTATAACGGCTTTTCGCCCATTTTTCCGATCATGCCAGATAAAGCCTTTGGCAGACACCCGTTCTCCTTGCCATACGAAACAAAGTTGTTTGTCGTCGTCTGCAGCTGTTACGACTACGTCATCGGTAGTGCATTACTGTAGCTTGATAAGGACGGCAACGCGTGAGCCATCTCATTCCAGTTTAGGCAATCAAACGGATAAACCCGTTCATGACAAGAAAGTGATTGCCATTAATTACACACAGGCGAAGTTCTGAGTGTAATTTTGGGCTCAGAGGTTTTTTAAGTCAATACAGTCCAATCATACTTAAGGATAGTAACTTTTAAGTCCGACTAGTCCTTACAAATTGCAAGGTGGCTGTTATTCAACGCAGAATTATGCTCATCGTGAAGGTTTTATTCCTTGAAGAATACAGTCTGGCAAGACCAATGTCCTCGTCATTTTGTTTGAGTGTAGACCAGACTAAGAATTGGCTTATATTAGCATAACCGGATGCTCTATTGACTAGCAAATTTGTCAGAATATACCAATTTACAGCACATAGTGAGATTCCTTGACGTAGACAAAGGTGCCAAAATTGAGTTGCAAATACCCACAGCGCTCGAAGTTGCAATTGCATCGCTATGAATAAGCAGACACCTTCTTCACAATGAATTACCTCCGGCAGAGGAAGGTCAAGTCATTGTGCCACCTGAAGTGATCATTTTTCCTTCAGACATTACTACTTGGTGTCCATTAAAACAAAAGACTGCGCTTCCGGAGGATCGAGTCGGTCCGCGGGTGTACTCTCCGTGAAGAGCAATATGGGTCATCTCTTCTAGCGTTTCATCCTACTCTTTAATGAAAACAAACCTACCATTATCATTCACGAACACGGTCACTTTGGCTGGTTCGAAGAGCGGCGCCCTAGTAATGATCTATTATAAGTTTATGTTCAAGTTTGTGCATCCGTTGCTTAACAGTACGAAAGCGTGAGTGCTGATGGAATCTAACGCTAGTCTTAAGAAGCTTTGCCAATAGTTGTTCTTTTATATATTTCCAGGTTAAAAAATACTCTAATTAAGTGCTTACACTGACAAATTCAAGTAAAAAAGCTGCATCCATGACGCGCAAATAATCGTCTGTGGTCATGATCGCTCTCCGACAATCTCGATTTCCTTCATCCAGAAGAAACGTTATACGCTCTTCTCCAGCATCAATCTCACAGAAAGCGCTACCGCCGAGATTACTAATGTCTGTACTGCCTGGTCGCTGAAGCAACACTTTCGCTTAAAAAGCAAAGCTTTGTGGCATATCCCGGCTGCTTAATACCAAGAGAGCTGCGGATATAGCTGCCTCCTTAGGCCCATCTGATCATCTCAAGTAGCGCGACTTGTCTAGCCAAAACTTCATGCTATCCGTTCCAGATCCATGTAAGTAGCAAGGACAGATCATTTGCCCGTGTAAGCGTGACATTGCCTTCAAATGTTCAAAGGTGCAAAGGGATACACAGTATCTCACAAAGTGAGTCGTACAATTAGTAGTGAGAACTATCGGTTTGCGACTGCTCTTATTGTCATTCTCATGGGATCAAAGCGTGGTAAAGGTTTCTTAAACTGTTTGGGATTCTTCTTCTTTTGAAAGCTGAAATAACTTTTAGAGCCGCACTCAGTGGATCACAACTCCTTCATTAGCTAAAGCCATGGTAAAAAAAGGTGACGAAATAAGCCCATTAATCATGGCTAGGCAGTATGTCGCCGCAACGCGCCCTCTAAAAAAGATGTGTGATGGTTGCAGACAACTCATTAATGTCTACGAAAGCGAATCACAACAAGATCGATCAGCATACTAATCGATTATCAATTTGTATAACACTCAAATATACGCATTCTTAGCGCACTTTGCTGTGCGTATATATAAACAAGACTGAGTATTGAGATTGGTGACCACGTCATACCGGTAATGAAGGGACCGTTACTTCACCTTTTTTTAAACAAAATCTGTTATTACGGGCCATGAAGCTTGATATGAAAAAGCTAGTTTCCTACTAGCATGTACATTTAATTACAAGCCAAGCGCACTTTTAATACAAAAAAACATTGAAATAGGAAGGAGATGCTCATAAATCGCTTGTCAAATACTTGACAACTTACGCGTCAAAGAGAGGCTTTGAAACGGTTGGCTTCTGGACACCCTATTAGTATCTAAACCGAATGCATGAGATGTTTCAAACCAATATCTAAACATGGATCAGTCCTGCCCTCATTGCGGATGCAATCATTTAGCAATAAAAGTGAGACCACAGCACAACCGACTACCGTACTAAAAGCAGTCTAAAGCTGAGCAGTACGATAAATTCGCGCTAGAAACGGACAAATTTTGAGTCATCAATGATTTTTGGAAAAAAATATGCACGATAGTGAGGAGTTGCATTATTGTGGATTTACCACATTCAAGTAAAATTCCTTTTTTTATTGCGGTGCTTTCAAAAGTGCATTTTAGTGGTAAGAAGATGGAACCTCGTATGGCTTCAATGCAACGTTCCATTGACGTTCTACAGAGCTCATATTAAGACATCGCTGCATTGACTGAGATTTCATTTCAGTCATATGCACCAAATATTAAAAAGGAAGCAAATCACTGTATAATTCACAGCACATTTTTTCGGAGCAAGTAAAGTAGTATTACCACCGTACTACGCGATCTATTCTATAGCATTATCTACAATACCACTTGCTGCCGAGAGCAAGAGCATTTGTTGGTGGCTGCCATAATATGGAACATTGCTCAAGTTCTTAGTCTTCCGCGCAGCTTCTTAAGTACAACCCAGCTTGCCTCTACAGATATTTTTTCAAGCTTCTGCTTGCAAAATTGCAAAAGGCTACAAATGAAAAAGAAGTAAATCTTTTACAAGTTTCATCAATTTTTCGTCCATATCTGACATGTCGATCATCATGGTCAACACATTGTGTCAATAAAGCGAGCAAAGGTCTATGTTCCCAGAGCTTATTGTGCTGGAAGCTGCTTTCTCGGGTGTATGAATGATGGTCGATTGATATAGTTGATGCGTTAAGGTAATCAAGGAGTCCGTGTGCTCGACTATAAACAAGGTATTACGTGTCAATGTTGTCTTCTGTAGAAGGCTAGCTGGATATTTCAGGTCAATTGCTATCGCACAAAAAAGTTGATACGGAATTTAGTTAAGTGCAAACGCTTCAGCAGCTTATTTAGGCTCACCTTGAGTTGTTTCATGATTGCTTGCCAGATCTCGTGGTCGTGATTGGATCTTACTAGGGTTTTTACAAGTACGCGAAGAAAAAGGCTCAATGACTCACTATAACTTCTGTTCAAGGTGAGAGAGCTGATAAATGAGGCGCGGCAGCTAGAGGCTTTACTCAGCAACCTGCCTAACGAGTATGAGCTCATCGCGTCATAGGGTATGCCTGGGATTGCGTCCAAAAAGAAATAGTTAAGCGACTGGAGATGCAGGAAACAATCAAGGAACGTGCACTAAAGGTGAGCTCCAAATGGTCGAATGGCGACAAAAGAATTGGTCGCAAGCGAAACGCCCCACTAAAGAGCGTCGGTGCTTACTAGGGCGAATGCATTAAATGCAAACTCATGAGGCAAATTTGTTCGGTACGGAGCGCCATAGATGACGACGATGCTGTCTTTGTAGTGCGTTCATGTTGCCCCAGCAGGTGGTGGAACAACAGTGTAGCGACTGCTTTCATGGTCTTGCACTGCTTCTATCTTCTTAAGTACCACATTGGCTGTAGGCTTCTAAGGTCACGATTGTGGACGGCAAGAAACTGACCATGGCAGGTCGAAGTGCGGTTCGACAATTTGGCATGGAGTGGGACTGATCCGTGGTGATGGACGCTCGCCACATCCCATGCTGCGGGCGTTGTAGTGTCTGAAGGCTATATTTGGGCGACAAGGGGCTTAGCCTGCGAAAATCAAGCGGTTAGACTTTCAAATTATGTCACTTGAAGAGTCATCAATGCGTCATTGATAGTGACACCCAAAATGCTGATGGAACGTAGTCGCCGTCGCTGGTTGGCTTGCTGGTACTGGCCATTACGCCATATAACTGAATTGTAACTTAAATACGTTGGCATTTGTACTATCCATAGAATCTGTGCTCATATAGTTCAGGACTTATAAGTCGGGTCCACATCCCTCATAATCATTGGTAGTCACGAGACCTTAATGGTCAAAAATTATCCAGAAATGCGAAAAGTGTCCGATGTTGAATAGGAGAATGGGAGCGTTTAAGATGGCAGCAAAATATGGTTTTGAGTCTCTTGTACGATGTATTGAGACAAAAAAATCGGTAAGAACTATCACTTTTTGATATGCTTTGAGCAACGAACACTCCTCCTTCGCTCACTTCGCACCACTCATTTCCAAAGCCTTGGTCAGCCGACGACCCCAAATCATCTTCCCTCACGACTGTGCTACATAGCAGCACTTGTCGTGCCAAGTTCGAGCGCTCAGAGTAAGGGTGCTCGTGGTCACATGGTAAAAAGCAAGTCATCTCGTGATTATCGGAACGAGCCCCATAGTGCGAAGTACTAGATAATTAAGGGTATTCTTATTAGCACGTTTTCAGCGTTCAGTGGCTAATTCGTGTAATTGCACGCTAGTGTGGTTTTTCTGTAATTTGGCACTTTTGTCTATTGGAGAATTCCTAGCCCACTGCAGAAAGCACGGAGAACAACTATCAACTATCCTCTTCGCTTTGCTTAGTATACATTCATTGCAACTGCGCTGTTTCGCTCGACTTTGTTGCATGGAAGTGAGCCTACAAACCCATTTATAAGCACCACTGGGCTCCTAACGAGCCGTAACAAAGAGCTTGACAAGCTTTGTAACGACATGTGGTCAACAACGATGATCCAGCCGAAGCTTATTCAGCTCATTCGTAACAAAAATGCGGATTGTTAAAACTAAGGCATCAGGAACATAGCTTACGACATTATGTAAGCCTAAAGCTTCGTATATAGCAAAAACGAGATTGTTTGGAAGGTTACTCCATTCATCTGTACAAAAGACGTAGACGGTAAAACAAAATTTGATCAGTTTCATTTTTTTTCTCGAAGTTGCATTGAGACTTGGTAAGTTTTTCGAATAGCGTTATGATGTCAGGCGAGTATGGTATAGCAAAGAGGCCGTACGGTTGAGCGTCCATCTCCAATCTCAAGACCTTGTCAATAGAGTAGAATAAGCGCTGTCGACGACAATTAAACTTTGCAACCAACGTCGCTTCGAGTGCGCGAGCGCCGACTCCACAAGATGCGGCAACTGGCAATGGTCTAGTAGATTTAAACCGCTCGGGCTTTTACGACTTCTTTTGCAGCCTTAGGGTTAGACACACAGTCCATGCAGCACCTACTATTAAACCCAGACCAACAAAAAAGCAAAATTCGAGCCCAAGCTCAAATGCAAGCTCAAATTCAACAGGCTAAACGAGTGCTCTAATCTCTTGTCGCATCAATACACGAGAGAAATAAAAAAAAGATCTTTCTTCATATGAAGGAAGGTTTGGCGAAGATATCGAATTTTAAATCTTTGCAACGGAACAGTATGAAGTCAATAAGCGCCACTTGAAGAAAAGAGAGTTGTCAGACTTTGAGAATCTTATCTCGAGGACTTTGGACGAGTCAGTGTTAAATCGGTTCCGTGCCTTTATAGTTAACTGCAAGCACATATACGTGAACAAGACAAGCGCAGTAATTAGAATTTAAATGCGCACACGCTTTAAGCCCAATCTTTTTTAGTACGATCTTTGAGAGTAGACGATTTACCTGAAGCAAAAACTAAACTATCAACGAGAGCGTTTCTACGTTCCGTGACTAGATGTTTCAAGCTGCATTAGAGATCATTAAACTATGGAAACGGTGTTTTTTACAGATTGTATTACGGAAAGAGACTGTGAAGAAGATCAATATAGAAAGCCCGAGTACTCTCCAAAAGGTCATTACATTTACTAAGTCGTTCGAGACAAAGCTTATAGAACCGGGCTGTCCAACATATAATTCACGACCTTAGAAAGCGGAAGGACAGAAATGACGACTGGACTAAATCGGCAATAGGCAACACTTGATGCGTTGTCGGACATATATCTTTGCAATGGACCGCTTCAAAGCGTAAGGAAGCAAATTGTTCGATGGGAGGTGCGCGATTGGTTATCCTCGAAGTAGAAGCCCAAAGTTCTGGAGACCTTGTTAATGGGAGACCCGTAAACGTCTTCATCGACAGCAAATGCAGCCTTTACGGTGTATTTAAAGCCTTGGTGAAGTGTTTTGAGCTCGAAATGACTTAGAAAAGTCAACCTTGGCTACGACCACGTTGTACATCGTCCCTAACAAATCGTGCAAATGAATTGGTAGACACGCAGTTTCTCTTTAACAAGCGAGAACTTTTCAGGTCATGCCTGTTCCTGAGAACAAGGATGTTATTATCGGTAAGTTGTGTCTTTGTGAGCAAACTCCGGATATCAATTGAATTACAAAACGCATGACACCTTGCATCATCACAAAGCACCACGAGGCAATTCGACTAAGCCCGCAGATTCACTGCCCTTACAGATAGGTTGCTGGACAAGGCTAAAAACAGTATGAGCCGCGAGATTACTATTCATTCTCGGCAGCAAGGCTACCATGCCCGTCAGGAAATGACGCAATATTTTTATCGGCTCCTAAATTTGTTGCTTCACGACAAAGACATTGAAGCTGTGTTCGTCATCATCCCGCATGATTCCGAAAGGCTGAGCACTTCAAGAAATAAGGATGTGATTCCATCCTAATTCTTGAAGCGCTCAGGTGGTGTTTCCACCCAAAGCTTCCTAGCGAGACACCTCCAGCGCGAAAAGAAATCGAGCACAAAATCTTGCCCAGCCTGCTACCGAGCCTATTTGTCAAATAACGGCGCCAGAGTCCTGAACAGCGCAGAACAATATAAAATGAACGGAAGAAAGCGATTAATCAGCCTTTATTCGTTTAATTACGTCTTTCTTTTCAGCATTAACGTTTTGTGGCAAGAAGTCTTTAGATTAGCGCATTATGCACCACTATCGTCAGCTAAATTTAGCGACAATATTGCTGGCGATACCGAACCGCGTAAGGAATACACTCTTTGTGCGTGAACTTACTCCGGGTAATTATCAGGCTAAAATGCGTAATAAGCATATTCCATTTATCGCTTTATTGACCTCAAATGGTTTATTTTGAACAACTAGTCGCGCCCTTGTGACTTAGGGGAAGCCCGAAAACGTTTAACTAGCTTTCGCAGAGATGTTTTCGAGATTTCACGGATATGACGAGTATCTAATTTGACGACATATGCGTGCTCACGCAAAGTGAAGATGTCGCAAATCCATTATGGCTTTGGATCATATAGTGAAACAATTTAAAGAATGGCAAATACGCATCAATTCAAAGTGCCAGTTTGGTGTGCACAAGATGCCACACCTTGAAGAATTTGTCTGACCATAAGGCGTATTGAAAATGTCAAGATTATTGCAGGACAGCCTGTGCCCACGCCAAAGAAGCACTTTGAGTGCTTTTTAAAGAATGCAGTCCATGTCGCAAAATTCTACAAGAGCTTTGCACAATTTGCAATACCACTCCACGACCGTTTCGGGTGACTACGTCCTCGAGAAGCAATCGAACTCTCCGATGATCAGCTAAGTTGCTTCAATAAACTCAATCATCGCTCGACGCTTCCATCTGTTCTTAGTCAGACATCTCGAAATTTGTGATCGGGTAAATCTTGTATCAAAAGGGAGGTAAGCTAGAGCTCCATGTTGCTTTTTCCGGCCGGAAGATGAAGACAGCCAAGCCGAACCACACACTGCGCATGCAATCATGCTTGCGCTAGTATAATGGTGCGCGTATCTTCCTGATTAACCATTCAGGGTCGAAACGGATCATAAAAATGTTAAAATGATATAGACGCAGACGACTTAAACCGCAAAGAAGCTCGATGGTTCAATGAACTTGCTAAATTTCAGTATTCGTTGGTCACTATTCCACAAATACGTTGTCTTTGCGGATTGGACTTTTGTTACCTTGTTCATCCTAATTATCGTCACGATCCCGCAATTTTAACCGCTTCCAGTAGCTCTTACAAGCTTGCTCGGGCAACTTTACTCTCGATGCATCAGCCACGGTATTGGTCCCACCAGAAATCCGCTAAATTTATCAAAAAGACAGTAAAGGAAAGGATGTGCCAAATTATCCATTGCAGGATGTTATTTGATATTACCAAATCGGCAAAGATGATGCTCAGCGACTGTAACTTCCCAAGGCCAAAGGCCTGATATTGCGCCATCTGTGGAGACGACAATTTGGCCAGGACTTTACAAGGCCTATCTGACCGCACGTCAGAAGTACTTCTAACCAAAAATGACTCAGTGTAGCCAGCGCTATGTCAACACCTGCTAAATGTATCAGTGCATTTAGCTAGGCAGACAAAATCGCCATGACTACTTTAGACTGTGGTTATTTCATGAGGCAGATGGGTTGGCATTTCGATAAACTCCATCGTACCTTCACCAAAAGCCGAAAGTAATTGTAATACCTGTTGATCTTTAAATAAATGAGCTAAGGATAATGCTTCGAAAACAACGAACGATATTGTAGAAATCGCAAACGAATTTGTGCAGAAATATATGAAGAATCATGAATGGCATGCCAAAGTTAAATGTGTCCGCCAGAGACATAAGTTTATATTTAATTTATGGCAAGCAATCGTGGCTGCTGCGGGAACGTGGCACAACTAAACTTTGGCTTTCAGGCTATAAACGGCTGAATAAATGAAAAAAACTAGACCCATTATTAGAGATTACTTTCGTGGTGTCGTCAATTCAGCACGAAATATTTGGAACGACTTTGATAGCGTACAATCTAAGAGTACACTCTACAAATCGAATATCGCATTTAAACCGGATCTAGGATATGTTCGTGATATGCCTAATGATGTGGCATCAGATCCAGAATATCACGAGTTAGAAATTAGCACAAAAACCTCAAATCTGTCAGTATAGCCTATTCAAGATTGCACTGGACATGTTAAGCGAAGCACGAGAACGCATTCAGTACTATCACGACTTGTGTAAGACTTCAAGACGATATGGTGCTATTGGACGGCAAAAAATTGGATGTCCGTCACAAATATTCTGCTCGGTCGAAGAAAATCGCGCCAATGTAATCCGAATAGTGACGAAGATTCCGCGAGATTTCGATATATTAAAATTTGAAAGCGATCGAAGCTGCAACAAGTGCTCCATATTTCATTGTTAAGGCTGTATCGCAAAAACCTTAAGCTTCGGCAAAAAGTGAACAAGGTCATGCCACCGATGAATCTGAGGAACAGTTTATTGAAGCAGTATATGTACACCGTAAGTGCAAGGTAGACCTGCAATACAAACTGGTGAAGCCAGGAAAAAGCTATTTGCCTGCCCGAGACGATTAATCCTAATCTTTAGATAGGCATCTACTCAAAGGGGGCCCTAATCGTCATTACATATGTATTTGTACTATTATTATAAGTGTGTGGTGACATGGCGTCAGACCAAGAAGACAAGTCCACTTCCTCCATCACCATTGGTAGTCAAGAGACCTAAATGATCGAAAATGACCTAGGATCTGCGAAAAGACCGATGAAGAATAAGAGACTGGTAGCCTTTAGCATGGTAGAGTAAATGGTTAAGATTCAACCGTTAGGCTGTAGCAAGACAAGGAGTCGTAAGGGCATCTCGTTTAATATATCTTCTCAATTTGCTTTAAGCAATCAACTCTCATCCATCGCCAACTGCGCCCCGCTCGCCTCTCGAGCCTCGGTCAACAACCGACCGACCAAAAAAGCTTTTCCGCGACTGTGTTACAAGTAAGAAGTAAAGTTGATGACCAGGTCTGCCAAGATGGCGCTGTACTTAGTTATTACTTTGACGACCAGGCTTCGATGCACAATCAGTTGATCGCGAGGCCGCGTTTCGGTCCAAATTTCGATTAGCATTTCTCGCTTTAATGCCATTGAGACTGCCGCTGGTAAAATCGTTGGCATCATCGTTTTAATGTGTGCTGTGTAAATGAAATCATTACCATTTTAGTGCTGGCTAGGACACACAAATCATTCTTGAAAAGAATTACGAAACAGTCGTCAGGCAATTTGAGGGGCTGCGATTGCATGCCCACATCCAAATGTGGAGATAATGATCGCTCCTTTAGCGAGGCAAAGTGATGAAAGAAACTTGAAGCTTTTTAATACGATAGTTCTAATGGAACCAGCCTATTGTGAATAAAACAGTGCATGAAAGTACAACGGAGTGACAAGGATTGATGACTCGGAAATCATTTTCCCGTTTGGTTTTGACTGTGATTATTTACGAGACGGTGAACACGCACTGTGCGCATTTTCTCACCGGTAACTGGTGGTGTATGTGCTCTTTAGTGCGACATACGGATGTAGCACGGTACTGCGCTGGAGATGAGAATGGACGATGGCTTGGCGCGATAAATGTTTGGTAAATAATAATAATAACTACTTTACCCGGACTTTTAGGAGTTAAGTGGTTGCGATTTAGTTTTTAAGCTGAAAAAATTGCTTGTTGTATCAATTTGCTAAATTTGAGCTGCACGTCCATTCTGTCAAAAAAGAGATACATAGTAACTCCATGTTTGATGTTATGCGAAAGGCACTTGACAAATATCCACTGCCTCGGCTATTGCGCTAAACATGCGGTAAAGTCCTTTTCATGAATACATGATAAAGGCCTTTGTGCTGAACTGAGACCTTGCAGTTTCACCCACTGACTCACAAAAACACTCGCGTGATTCATTAAACCCGAAGGTATTTACGCACTGCGTGATGTGACACATTCTACTCAGCCGTCGAGTACGTACCTGCTGTACCGAGCAATGCTTTGCGTCCCAGTGTTGATTTAAAAATCAAGAGTAAACTTACGCTGCAACTGATTACAACCCACCATTGTAATCGTCGAGACCTTTCTAAGGGCATGCTGACACTTTAAAGAAAACTTGGTAGAAGTGTGCATGTTAAAAGGAACTCTTGACAATACGAAGCAATACAATAGCGCGAATGTACTACCAAATAGGCTGCTGGAGCATGTGCAATGTTGCGCACTGACGAACGCAATTTTTAATTAGAATTAAAAAAATCAATAACATAAAAATATTTTGAAAATTTATATCAATTTTTGGTCTGTGTTCTTCGAGTGAACGAAGTTCGGATAATTATGTCCACAGAGCGGGTGACCTTGACGAGGCCTCGCAGACCCAAAGGCTATGAGGCCTTCCACTCTTCTACAGCAGCCATTCTAGTAGAAAGGCGAAATTAAAGTGGTTATCCTTAATTCTTCGAAGTGTTTGAGCCTTTTAGCTACGGTACGCACAATCATACACATCTCGTGATCGCTCATTCTTTTGCTCACTACGTGACAGTCATATGATGGTAATGGCCTTAGCAGAGGTTTTAATTTTCCTCTTAGTGCACGTGGTCGTGTCCCAATGGATCGCAAAGGAGTATTACGATGCCAATGATTGCTCAGTGGCACCTCTTGTCGTAGATTTTATACGCGGTACCAGGTGTTTAACTTTTCAATGCGCGGCCGTCGAAGTCAACAATGCCACGTCATTCGTGCACGATGTATGCAACATCACGAACGGGTTCGAGTATGCCAGAACAGTTATGCCTGATGAGAATTTTATTGTTGTAGAAAACTATGCAGGGGTTGGTTGTGAGGATTTACACAATACGATCGTCGTATCAGCCTCGGGAAGGTGTACGCGTGCGGGCGTGTTTGGAAGCTACTCGATCATGTTAACGCTCTTTTCAAACGGGTCTGCATTGATAATGCTATTTACCGACAGAGATTGTGATGGTGATGCGTTTCTAAATCTCGTTCTCGACGGTGGCAATACCAAGAGTGGAGACTGTGTCGAGAACTATGCCAAATTTTACACGACACAAAAAGCCAATAAAAGTGTTCTGGGCATTGGAACCAGTGTCGAGTCGGACGGCAGTTCAAGCGATCGCACATCGGCAAACCGAAAACTCATCATGATTACCGTTGCAGTCGTGGCCGTGGTCGGTTTTATCACATCCATCTTCATTTGGGGACGGCAAGTGTTCCGCGTTAAATACAGTACCGAGAATGTTCTTAGTAGTATGGGATGCGATAGTTATATGCCTTTGTCTGATCGCCAAACGAGCGCAGTTTGCAACACCAGTACCAGGAGCTTCTACATGAGTGAACGACAACAGCGTACGATCAGCAACTTTTGGAGCGATGAGGAATTCGCTGCAGCTCGTGTCGATCGTGACAAGATTGCATTTGAGCACGTGATCAGTCAAGGCGGGTTCGGACAGGTCATGTCGGGTTGGTTCAATGGGGAGCACATTGCAATCAAAATGCTGCTGCCGAAACATCGCAAGAGTATCAAGTCGATTAATTCTTTCCTAGAAGAGGTCAAGCTATATTCCATTTTAGAACACCCCCGCATTGTGCAATTTGTCGGCGTGGCTTGGAATTCTCTATCCGACCTTTGTCTGCTCACTGCGTTTATGGAAGGAGGGGATCTACGAGCATTGCTTGCGTCTTATGAGTCGCAAAATTTGCCTGTTGGCTTCAATGTGACCAAAGTGACAATTGCGCTGCACACAGCTCACGCGCTCACGTATTTGCATTCCTTAGACCCACCAGTGCTGCATCGTGACCTCAAGTCTAACAACATCTTGTTAAGTACTACGCTGGACGCTCGACTATCCGACTTTGGTACTTCTTGTGAAAATTCGACGGATAAATCCGCCATGACAGGAGGCATAGGAACATCGCAATGGATGGCGCCGGAAGTAATTTTAGGGGAGAAATATGACGATAAAGCTGACGTGTTTTCGATGGGCGTCGTGTTGTCTGAACTGGATCTGCATGCTTTGCCATATTCATTCGCCACTGATGAGAACGATCCAAGCCGTAAACTTTCAAGCACTGCGCTTGTTCATTTGGTGGCAATGGGACAATTAAGTGTCAAGTTTTCAAGTGACAATTCAATGGCGAAGTTGGGCTTGTCCTGCGTTGCAGTTGATCCGAACGATCGTCCGACCGCAAGTGAAGTGCTCTTTAAGCTTCATACCGTGTTAGCAACCGAGTACGGTAAGGAGGGTATGTAACAGGGTACACGTGACTGTAGGTACCAAATTATGAGACCACCAAACTTGTACGGACTTCACGCACATTAGAGCAAGGCCTAATTTGCCAAAATTGCACGCTATCAGCACGGAACGGAACAGTCATTTAACACCCACGATATTGTCACAATGGACCGCCAACTCGTTGTGGATAAACGCGCGGAAGGTGTTGAGAATGGCAAAATTGATCCGTGTCGTTTTTTGGTCTGTTTCGTCTGTAAACAACGAGATAAACCGGATGCAGACGCAGAATTTTTCAACAGTAAGGTGATTGATGGAGATAGACCTTGGCACCGAAACTGCCAAGTGTTACGAGTGCTTGCTTTCGGCCATAAGAGCTGCGGTTTGAATTAATGTGCTTACGTTGAGCGAACTAAGAACAGCTTCACCTGCGTCTGTTTTTGTGTAGATGACGTGCAGTGGCGGCGAAGACAAACAACGAGATGAAGGACGAGCTAAGGAACGCTTATAGGATGAAGGAGCCGATCCAATAAAATTCATTTTGAGGTTGGAGGTCGACTACGACACAATAGCTCGAACCCTCATGATCAAACCGACAAAATATATTATTTAAGGTATTGGGGAACATTGAGGAAGAGAACGCAAAGCCTATGGATAACCCGAGTGCAGCTTTTATAAATGTTTAAAGTCACAGTCGCCAGTAAAGGATGAAGAACAGAAGACAAGCCGGTCTAATAGCAAGAAATTAGCCAAGTTGATGGTTTTTTTTTTAAGCCCATGCAATTATTTGATGCTTTGGACGCTTGCAATGCTAACACCAGGTGACTGGCGGGATTGCGACACCATACGCACCCAGGAAACCTCCACCCCTTTCACAAACAAAGTCAAAGAACAAACCTAGACCTCACACACCATCACTCCTTCGTCAAAATAAGCAGCGTCCACAGTAGCAGTACAAAGCGACAGGGCTTACCGTGCTCGGTTTTAATCATATCATATGTAAGAGGTTTGACGTTCTGAACTCGATCGAGTATATTTTGCTCAAAGTAATCGAATCTTAATTCAATCGATGAACCTAGTTTTTACCCAGCGCAAGTCTACTAATTAGTAGTGGCACCACGCATACATAAAAAACTCGACTCTTCCAGTATACGCGAGCAGCGATCTGCAAAGCTTCATGCATGACAACGAAACAACCTCCTGCCCCGGTGCTGCTCAAATTGTCATTTCTACGTCCTCATTCCCACCACAAGCACTACCCACGTTTTGTTTCCGCCATCCCTTGTGATTCTGGCCCACGATGGGGAGACGCTGTATCTTCCCGTCTTTTAGTATTGAAAAAAAAAAAACGTCAGAAAGGCTTCATGCCACGAACCGAACCTCTATTTTTCCCGTTCATTCGACTTTCACAGTCTTGACAAATGGCGCTCGTCCGCTGGCCGTTTGCAGCCTTGTTGCTAGTCTCGATGCGTTTGGTCGTCACGAGTTGGTCCATGACCGAAATATACTCGGGACGCCACTGTGCCGGGACGCCGAACACGCTAAAAATGGTCGAATCGGATCACACGTGTATCCCACAAACGTGTACTCCCCAGGAAATCGAGGGTTATACGCTCTATGTTGCTGCAACGTGCAATGTCACGGATCGATTCAAGTACACAAACGATCACTTTCAAGGATTCGACTACGTCATGATGGAAGTATACAACGACGTCGGATGCCACAACTTGCTCCAAACGACCGTCTATCCCGCGTTTGGAACGTGTGAGCGATCGTCGACTCAGTCTCCCGAATCTGGCATCGTCAGTCTTTACTCCAACGGTACAGGGTCGGTTTTTGAATTTAACAATGGCGACTGCGGTGGCCAACCCTTTTTGACGTTTAAATTGGATAAGGAGACCGTTGTCGACAACAAGTGTAGTCAAGACAAGTATAAATTCTATACAGGCACAGCAATGCGTAAAAAAGACGCCGACAACCCGGTCGTATCCCACGGGCATGTGCAGCAAATGGAATCAAGAGGTCTTGGCTGGGCTACTATCACCCTCATCGTGTCCGGATCGGTAGCGTGCTTTGCACTCTTCCTTTTCGTTGCGTTTAAAATCATTCGACGGCACCAAAAGAAACTTCGTAGTAAGGACGTTGGTCTCGCTGCCCTGGCGACCAGTTATGCCGGCTTCCCAACGCCTGAGAGCGCCTTGAACGCCATTACGTTGGGCTCGGATGCCACCTACTCGCAACCAGGTCTGGACGATCAATGGAGTCGACGCCACTTGAGTGCGCCCAATGGCTTATGGGAAGACGAAGTCATCATCACAGCTCGTGTGCCGCGCGAAAAGGTGATATTGCAAAACCTAATCAGTCGAGGCGGGTACGGCGAAGTGTACTCGGGCATGTTTAATGACGAACACGTAGCTGTCAAGATGCTGTTGCCAGAGACGCGCAAGTGTATTAGTCACTTAAACGCTTTTCTTGCAGAGGTCAAGCTCATGGCAACGTTGAATCACGAACGCATTGTCCGATTCGTTGGAGTGGCGTGGGACTCGCTGAATGATCTGTGTATTTTATCCGAGTATATGAAAGGTGGCGATTTACGCACATTGCTCAAGACCTACGAGGATGACAATATGCCGCAAGGTGTTGATCGAAGGAAAGCTACGATTGCACTTCACGTTGCGCATGCGCTCACGTATCTTCACTCGTTGTCACCCTCTGTTCTTCACCGCGATCTCAAATCCAAGAATATTTTGTTGACTTCGGATTTCCAAGCAAAACTCACGGACTTTGGGGTCTCTCGCGAGCGTTCCGACCATACCATGACGGGTGGAGTCGGCTCTTCGCGTTGGATGGCCCCAGAGGTCATGATGGGAGAACGTTACGATGATAAAGCCGACATGTTTTCGTTCGGTGTTGTCTTGGCGGAACTAGACCAGCACGATATTCCGTACGCTAACGTGAAAGAAAATGGCGACTCTGGTCGACTGATGCCCGATCTCGCGATTTTACAATTAGTTGCCAGTGGCAAACTGTGCATCCAATTCTCTTTGGACGCTCCTCAAGCTATACAAGACCTCGGTTTGAAGTGTGTATCCCTTGACCCTAAAGATCGACCAACAGCATCCGAAGCGCTGTATCAACTCCACACCATTCTAGCAACCGGTTTGTAAACTTTGGCGTCTTTCACGACGACAAAAATGGGCTTTTAAGCTTAAAGTACCAGTATAAATAGAGACGTACGCAGAATAATGCCCCAATTAAGTTCACTACATCAAAGACATGTCGCGACCGGTTATGAGCATTGATTTACTTTTACTGGGGGCTACGAGACCGTAACTGACGACCCGAAAAACGGGTACGAGGTTTGAAATCTTTAACGAGCAATTTGGCACTTGCCGCCTTTCATGATCTTCGTGTCGCCCTAATTAAACGCTTGGATCGTAGCTTGAGCTTTATTTTGTTGCGACAATCTGAGGCCAATTTTATAACCAGCCAGGCAATGTCACACCCCTCGATCCAGAGAGTTGCCACCAAAAATTTGCGTGGTGGGAATCAGCAATCAAGTAATATTGGGCAAGAAAGCTGGTACACTTTTTTACGCAGCCATACTTCCAGCTTCTTGGCTCTTTTTAAAAGATCGGCCTTACTTAAGTCGAGTTGCTACACTCTTGACATGAATTGCCCCACACTTTATTAGCGTTACTCTTTGGAAAGTCATTCAGCGATATAAGGCCCTGTTGACGAGTAGTCGGCTTAGGAGCGAATCAAACGAGAAGATTCCAGTGTAGCGCAGCTTTTCAGGATTAGTGGCGCTATACAAGTACCAGATCTGGTTTTTAAGATAGATGCTTCTCCACCATTTTGAAAAAATGAAAAGCAAGCCACCACGTTCTCAGTACAGCAGTCAAGAGTCTTGACTCATACATGTCCACGACACAGGCAAGTTATTTTATCAATTCCTGAGTGATTATTTACACACTTAACAATCTACCAACTACTATTCCCTCCTGCTTACGCCGGGATGGCCTGAAGGAAGTGCAGCGCATAGCCAAATAGCGTGAAGATCTTGACAAACTCAGCGCCCACGTAGGCGACGTGGTAGATGCGATTGGGTCGATCACTGACCTGAATCGTGTGCCGAATCTCCCCAAACTGCATCTTTTGATTGAACGACATACTTGCGTCATCCATTTCTTTAAGCACCTCATACAGAGAAAATTCAGCCGCGAGTTGAAGCTTTGGGTAGAGCCACGTGGCCTGGACGGCAACGAGGAGCGTGGCTACGACAAGATGCCACAAAGCGTCGCCAGTGGACGAGGGGACCAAGAAGTGAACCATCCAAAGTCCTGCATTGAGTCCAACTTCAACGGAGATAAGCGCTGCGAACGTGGTGCGACCCAAATCGAGCGCCAGGTGACGTGGCATGAATG
This sequence comes from Plasmopara muralis, assembly GCA_003676415.1. Lineage (NCBI taxonomy): Eukaryota > Oomycota > Peronosporomycetes > Peronosporales > Peronosporaceae > Plasmopara > Plasmopara muralis. The sequence goes on along the minus strand of RCHQ01000114.1, from coordinate 72,867 downwards.
GAGCACGGAATTTGACCCACGACTCGGTGAACGAGATGGCTAGCACAAAACCCAGCCATACAAGGGAGAGGAAGGAGGCAGCCGCGCCTTTGGATAGCCATTCAAATCTGGCCGACGCAGCAAAGATGGCGCCAATGCCAGCGTATACGCTGCTCAGTAGTCCGAGCGTCTTGGCGTCCATCTTGTGATATGTTGAAATGATACGAAGGATATGTAAAGGCTATTTTATACCAATAAAAAAGAAGTGAGTTGCCATTAATTACATATCACTTCAATATCATAATGCAGATGATATAAATTATCGTATTCCCAACATATATAGGACTGATGCTACTACATTCTTAGTTGTGAGAGAGAGTGTACGCAATAGGTGGTAAATTAATATCAGTCCATAGTTCGCAATCGCGTGCTACATCCAAGCCCGTCCTTCTACTTTGCTTACTAATATACTTCGACAAATGACTGGCTGTTGATGCGTCCGTTATCACCAAGCGTCGTCATGTCGGTAATTCTATCACGTCATCTACATACATTGAGTGATGCGATAGCCTATCGAATCTACCCATTTTCAAGACACCCTCGCGATCACATCACAGGATTTTTTGGCTAGCACAAACCCACTAGCGTCCGCAGCTCAGCGAGCTTGTGCTAATGTAGTGCCTTGGTCAGTAGGTCCGCGCGCATGAGCTCGGACTGAACGTAAGATGCCGCGACAGGCAAAGTCTTTGACAAACTTGAGGCGCGTATCGTTGTGTTTTGTCCTCGAAGCCTCACCTACAATCTGACAAATAGCAGCTATAATGTCCACATGCACCTTGATGGAAGAATTAATTATAGCCCCACTTCCGTCAGCATTTCTCTTGTTTTAAGGATCCCTCAGAGCCGTTTTCGACGCTTCAACAAACTTGGTCTCCACTGTCAAGAGTGAAACACCTCCTTCCTTCTTCGCGAACCAGCTCACTGGCATACCATTGAGTCGCATCATTTATAATGACATTTTTAGTGAGCGCCCTTGTCAGCAGCAAAATCGACGTCGCTGCAGGACCCGAGCGTAATCGCATCATTTCACTTGGCACTAGTGCGCATCTCGAATTACAAGTTCTTGCTCCCTGCGGGAAATCGTGCAATTCTCTTTGCATTTGCAAGTTTTCAGTCTTGCTCCCGGAGCCAAAACGTTTCCCGCGTTGCCTTGTGCACCTCAAATGTGATGTCAGGTCTTGTGCATCAAGACACTCCCAGCAGGCTCCTAACGAGCGAGCAAAATGATGTGATTGTTGGCTTCCCATGGTCTGCAATCTTTTTCATGCGGCCGCAAATTTTAGGATCGCATTCATCTTTGTCCATCACTGCGGCAAAGATAAGTGAGTATTGGACACCGAAGGCTTGCTCGTTTCCGTATGCAACAAGCCGCGCATAAAGAATCTCTACTGCGCCGTTTACATCGGTCTTTGTCTCGAACACCCACTTAGGGTAGGAAGTATGCAGCGCTGACGCGCGGGTGCACGACAACAGTGTAGTCTATGCGTAAAAAAAGCTGCACAAGGTGCTGATGGACAAGCACGGTAGAAACCGAGTCTACTACCTAGTTCAAGTTCAAGAGCTTGCACAATTTGCACAATCTTTAGAAGCTTTGGTAAGGATGTGGCAAGGTGGGACACGTCCGATCGGTCTGCCCTAACGATTGAACAACCTTTGAGAAGACCAATGGCGCCAAGGAAGCTTGGTGGAACAACGTCTGGACCAAAGGCAAAGTAAATTTTACGTTATCCATGCAAGACAACATGGCCTAGCAAGTTGCGGATTCTAGACAGCGGGTCTAGCAGACACCTCGTCAACGATGAAACGCTTCTCGAGAATGTTCGGGAGTGTGACGACCAGTGCACTGTTTTTGACAGAGAAACGACACGACTTACGATGGTCGGAAGTGTGTTGCTCTAAGTAAATGCGTGTAAAAAGCGTAGTCCGTCCAATCGAAGTTAATTTTACGCCGTAACTGACTCGCAATATCGTTTCGTATGACAAGCTTGAGCAAAAAGGTTACTAGCTCATATAAAAGGATAACCGGTAAGCTTCTCTTCCATACTACCCGTGACATCGTGTTCGACGTGAATTCGGGAAAGAACTTGAACGCTTTCAAGACGCGAGATGCAAAAAATCGACGTGGCCGCGAAGGATAGAGCATCGCAACAGGAAAATAATGTAGTTGTCACTGAGGAAACGCGAATGCACTTTCACCAACGCTTCGGTATAACACGTTTAAAAGGATGGCGTGCGAGCGTAGGTCTGACACCCGAGTGATAGGCACTTACCGGTTGGTGTGTGTCACATGAAGCAGACAAAGAACGCGCAGTCCACGAACAATACCGTGGTGTACTCACTCATTAATCGAGTGGGGGTGTTAGCGATAAAAAACAAAGACACCGAAAGACAAAGTGAAAAGTCAGTACCTCGTCAACTTTGCGGACCTCAAGAGAAACTCGAGTCGTGTCTTTCTCGTACGCACCAAATACCAAGCAGCTTTCTCAAACGAAAAACATACAACGCTATCGCAACCTAAACTTATACAGAAGCGGTAATGATTCGCACTGTGATGTGCGAGTATCTGACGGGCATCGCGGCAACCGAGTCAAGACGAAACGACTAAGGAAAATGGCAATCGATGGATGAGGGCATCTTATGCCACACGTGGAGCACTAAATGATCAATGAAAAACACAACTTCTACGATCGGTGACATAGCCACCTTTTAAGAGGCCTTTAAGCCTAATTTTAAGACATACGCTGGGACGATGCGCTTTCCGAAGGCTAGCGGTATGATCAAGGCCATGCTTGAAGTAATCAGGCGCTTGAGAGCAACAAAGTAAAAGATTTTATTAAGCGACAATCTCAATGCTCACTTTTGCCATCAAGTACGAGTAATGCCCGAGCTAGGCTTACTTGGGTTCTTTTTTGCCTTGAACAGCTTCATTGATTTCGACATAGTCGCGACCTTTGTCAAGCGCAAAGCAGAGCATCCCGGAGTCAATCACGCTTATCATCCATTCATTTTTATCGCGCTTCAGCTGTGAGACCTCCATCTACGAATTCGTGTCTGAAGGTCCACGAGAGTTGCCGGTAATCAAACGCTCCCCTTTCGTGGATAGTCGCTCCGCCTTGTGCCACCGCTGGAGACGCTTCGGCTCTTTCGTGGCCTTTGTCGAAGCTGAATAGGGTTGGCGCGCTCAGGGCTTCGTTGGACCGAGTCGTCGGACTCACACCTATTGAAAGGAGGCGGGTGCAAAAGGTAGTGTATCGAATACTGTTCATGTATTGCTTGTTGATTCGCAATCGTGTGCTTCTTTTGAGCCAATCCTTCTCCTTTGCTTACTACTTTACTTTGACCAATGCCTAGCTGTCAATGCGTCCGTATCGCACTTCAACATTTAGTGCAGATAGTAGGTACCACTACTAGGCAGAAGGCACGATACGAGAAGCTTTGGGGAATCTGATTCACTATGCAGCTAAGGTTTTTGCATATGATCGATCGCAATCTACTCACACATTGATTCTTCCGCGATCTAGATAGGTAATAGATCATCTGTAAGTTACCAGCAATATTCAAGCACTCCACCAGGTGGAAAGGTGATCTGATCAACAGTGAAAATAAGATGGTGGACACCCCAGTTGCCCATTTGTGGGAAATCGATTTACACTCACTTCAAGAGAGCCTTGCGGCCGATCACGCACTTAATAGAGACCATAAATTAAAAAGATTTCTCCTCCTTGGACAACATTGGTAGCCTAATGGAAAGTATTTATAGCACCGCGTCTAGAACCCGCGTCGGCTCGAGGTCTTAAGCTTGGGTGGACGACGTGATCTTTGCAAAAATATTTTAATTGCTGCTGAAATTGAATGGCCTGTCTACTACGCAAATCGCGAAAATAGTAGACGATTTGACTACGATGTACATGAAGATCGAACCAGCCTATTTGAAGGTGAGACCACAGCAATTTCACATAAAATACGAAGTTTAGATGGTATGTCATTAGATTAAGGGTTTGCAAGTTTAGCAAGAGCTAATCCAGCACACAGAAAAAAACGGCTTTACCGGATCGCAAACGTTGGATTCCCTCTGATCTCATACGAAAAGTACAGTTTGTAACACTAACGGCACAAAATAACTGCAATGAATCCGCGGTGTTTGAAGCTTCTAGAGCAAAAGATTTGTTACTTGCAAGAGTTAAGTGAGAAGCTAAAAGCTAGCCGTTAATCGATACGATAAGTGCTAAGCTTTACATAAACTTGATCGGACGAACGTCATAGTGAGCAGCTACGATCTAAAAAGCAAAATATATGTTTAGAGTGACAATTCCGAGTCGAGGACAAAGCAATGTCGTATTTCTCAACCGATGTATACTTTTAATATTTAAATGAGCAAATTAACAAAAGTCGAAATGCATATCTTTCTATACACCCTGCACCTCGAGGTCACCGCTACCAATGCATTACGTAAGTCGCGTCTGCGTATGCTTCACATCCTCGATGCCGTCTTTATCTACTTTCTCGTCCGCTCTTCTAATTGGTATTGCTATAAGCTTTAAAGTGATAATGGTTGGTTCGTAGCCTTTTTCTATAACAAGCTTTCGTAAATTAATGGCAGATGTTGCATCAAAGATATCGTGTTCCTGAAAATTTTCGAGATTTCTATAGTGGGTATACAGCACTGTATAGTACTGAACACCCCCCATCATAGACATTTTCACCATCAAGTACATGAACGTGGTCTTTAAGGAGGATTAGGGGTACACCTAATATCAATTTATGTGGTGCTTGAGCGCTCGATGTGACCTAATCCATTACGTCCGTCCACTAGCGTACGCCAACACTTTAGACATTGTCCCAATCGACACTTTGACAAATGCATCACCAGAGCACGTGTAGTAATTTGAATTTAGTAGTTCTGGGAATTTCACAATATAAGCCGCAATCCATACATTGTATAATCAAGTCACTATGAACAAGGGGCCACCAAGGTGATTGTAGTTCTTAGAATCTCAAGCTTTGAGACCTAATATGAGCCACTTCCATTTCACCGAACTGACGGGATACAACCATTGTGGTCATGGTAGGTTTCCTACACAATGCGGGGCTGCGTTTCGAAGTTCCACAAAAAAAACTCACCTCTATCTCTTCTTTCTGTTTTATATCCTACACCCCCCTATCTATAAATTCTAATATCTATAAATACAAAAGTATAGGATTTCGGAGCCCGGAAGATGTCAATGTAACCACAGCCCTTCTAGTAATGAAAATTTGGTTTCGAAAATTTTACTTCCCGCAATGTATCAGATATTGCAATTCATTATAGAATTAAAGCACCAGAGAGTGCGAAAAGTTTCGAGAACGCCTTGTTTTGCTTGCGTATCACTTCCCAGATCCACCAGTGTGCAATAGATTTGCCTGAAAGTTGGACAGTTGACACATCAAACTTCAATACAACTTTTTGGGAGTCTTGGTGGACGTCGATATCTGCGGGTGTTGCTATCTCGCGTGAATGTCGTTGAACTTTGCTTCCTGCTTGTTTGTGTCACTGACAACAATTCCAAAACAAACTCCGTTGAGATTTTAAGCTGAGTTTCCAACATTCAAAATTGCGTTTCGAAGTGATGCCGTACTTACTAGAGCTGCTCAACGCTATATAAATACTCCTTTTTTCATCTTCGTCAATGAGTAACAATCTGGACGGCAAGTCCGGTGAAATTGCATCTATACATTGACACTGCTCGTATTTCGCCGAGCCATCAAACCCACCCCCAATGTATCCAACGGGGCTCCCTTTTTGGTGCACACGATAGCACTTCCTGAGAGCTTTAAAGCTGACACAGACGAAAGCGTCATTTGATTCAGCTGGGATGATTGGTCAAATTTATAACCGTGGAGAGCACCTGGGAATCCAACCACGTGGACGTGCATGGTTGAATACACCTCCGTGGATATTTGACACGGAGTGAGCTCAACGTCTTGTGGTGCTGCGACTCTAAAGACTGCGAAGTCAAAGGCAGCAGAAGTACACCAACAAACACTACGGTTGAGGCTAAATTTGAGGACTTCGTCCAACGTCTTGCCATCTGGAAGGAGCTGCTTAATCACAATTTGAGAATTATCGGATCCGACGGATGTTATGCCAAGCGTGGGGATTTGCAACTTGGTTGCTTTGCATCAGCAGGAGCCTTTCTCTTCGTTCCATTTGAGTTTGATCTGGGGTATAGTCGCAGGCATTGCTTCCACTCAAGTCTTCAGTGAATGTCTGATCCACCCACATAAGCAAGTTCGTCAGCAAATACACGTAGGGAGCCGTCCCAAGAACCAACGCCGTTCCAGCGCAAACTCCTTCGGATGAGACTTTGACGACTGACTTCCCGAATTTTGATTGAACTGGACGAACCACAGACCAGGCTGAAAGTCCTGCCCAAAGCAATCTTCGTCAATCGTCCACGACGAACGCACTTCGTATCGACATCTCCTTGCAAGAGCGCATCCAAGTTGTCGTCGTCCGCCAGCCACTTGGAATCCTCTTCCTTTGGCGCCAAGTAGAGCGTCAACTTTAGTGGATCAACTTGAAAGCGATCATTGACATCTTTCTCCTCGTTCACAACGGCCTTCTGGAGCACCTCTACATTTGCATTGCGCTTGATCTCGACGGAGATGACGGTCCCTTCGCCGTGCACACCACAGCGCAGCTTCATATCCGTCTCCTCGGTCAATTTCTCGTAGACGGGCCTCGACTGAGAAGCAGCACACATTCACGCACCACACCCCGCCAAGAAACTAATCATGTTTCTCTCTGATAGATACATGCCTCAATAGATTGAAACTGAATAATTGTGAGTTCGTCTTGAGCGATGGAAAATATAGATTAAGAAATTTTAATTTGAGATATTTTGCTCGTCAACCTCATTCTGATTGGTCTTTGATGCGCATGATCGATCTGTGCATACGCAAACGATAAGTAGAGCGTGTCGACAACCAAAGCACTCGATGGCTGGTTTGATTTCAAGTACCATGCGTCACCGAACGAAGGCAAGCTGAGAGGGATTGGTGCTGATTGTGCTTCTGCTGTATACAAGCAATGGATGGATGGATATGACGTCAAGGAAAACATTTGTTTCAAAGACGTTTGAGCTGTTTACACTTGATCAAGATTTTGAATTGATATTCAATTCTGAGCGGGAGCTGGCAACTTTAACTCAGCTGGTAAAATGACTAGTCAAACAACTGGCAAAATGCGTTCAGCCATAATTGGTACATCATTTGAGATCGATGAGCTTGAGTATTGGGCGGAGAAGGCTTTTGTGATCGAGAACAAGCCCAATCGCGACTTCGATATCAATTTCAGAACTTTCGAGAAGATGTTGAAAACTACAAACTTCGGGTCTTCCCATCTGCTGATACGGTCGGTGCTCTACTTCATTCACGACTTTTACGTCTTTGAAGGATCAAAAGTCCCCTACTGCAAGCGTGAGCCGACGGAAAATGATAATTCTGATATAAAGAAGTTTTCTAAGGTGCAAATCGCCGTTTGTGCTTCGTCGATCGAACGTGAACATGGTGATTTGCAGCCGAACATTTGCCACCGCAATCACGATCGGATCAAATTGCTAGTCGGGCTTGAATAATTGCATCCCATCGTTGCTTACTTGCCGTATAGTGTTTCTTTCTGTTGAGCCTTGAATCTCTCTATCGTCTTTGCTCGATTATCCTTTTAGGGAAGATTCTGTAGACTCGACCGATCATTGTATTTGTCAAACTGAATTTTTATATATCGATCAATGTATTTCTCAAAAATAAATATAAGTCGGGTGTTGCTATCTCGCGCGATCGTCGCTTACCTTCGCCTTATGCTTGCTTGTGCGACTGAGAACAATTTCAAGAGATGCTCAATTGAGGTTCTATGCTGACTCAAAACGACGGCTCCAAAATGATGTCGATACTTCAGCTTCATAGATGAATTGTGGAGACTCTGGTTCCAAAATTTAAAGTGCCAAATTTTAATAATTTGAAGGGCTGTGATTATTACATTGACATCTTTGTCGGGCTCCGAGTTCCTATACTTCTAGATATATTAAAGTTAATGATAGGGGGATAGGGTATAGAAGAGAAGGAAGAGATAGAGAGAGACAGTACCGAGTTTTTTTGTGGACTCAGTTCCGCATTGTGTATAAAACCTACCTTGACGACAATAGTTGATGTTCGTCACTTTGGTGAAATCAAGCCGGCTCTAAGGGGGATTAAGGGTACTCTAGATATCAATTTATGCAGTGCTTGAGCGGGTAATGTAACCTAGTCCTTTACGTTTGTCCACGAGCGTACGCCAACACAAAGAACGCAGGATTTTCTAAATACTAATGTGAAGTTTTCGAACATTGTCCTAATCGCACGTAAATGTTTTGTCCTCTAGTACGTGGACGTGGTCTCTAAGGGGAGTTTAGGGTGCTCAAAACATAGGATATGTACTATACTGTACATTACTAAATAACTAGTACCATTAGTACTACTATTAGTAGTGTAAAATATAGTATTTTGTTATTAGCAGAAATGTGCTCTACTGTACATTACTGATATAGTTTACATTAGCGTAACAAATCTAAAAGGGCTGGGGATCTCGGGGTCATAAACCCCGAGATCCCCAGCCCTTTTAGATTTGTAGTTTAGTTATGTGTAATACATGCTCAGTTTAAAGTGATGGCGTCGAACCAAAAAAGTGACGCATACATGTAGAGATCCTGGATTTTGTGCATCATTTTTACCTTTACTAAAAAAAAATAGAGTAGTCAAGGCCGGTGGTTGTTCGGCTCTATCCGTGGCTTTTCGTAGAGATCGTCTATTCTTGATCCTTGCTCTTTTTAGCGACTTTTGTTCCACGGTCTGCTTTTAAGGAAATCTTTCAAATTTTGCCAATCCTACACTATCCTCCCTCACCGGATACTCTCTCCAGAAAAGAACCGGTAAAAAAAAAAATCTTGTGGGGGTACACCTCACCGTCCGTTTACCCGACGTTTTAACCGAACGTCGACTTCGTTTTCGCTAAAACGTACCTTTTTAGCCCCCCCAGTACGAACCTCCCGTCCGAACTCGCTCCCTGGCGTCACAAAGTAATCGACGGCCTTGTAAGGGGCCCTCCACTTACTTCTTGATTCTCTCCGCCAATCCACTAGACATGAGGGTCACGCACTGGCTGCTGCTCGCAATCGTCGCTGCCGTGACAGCGGAAGACCGTGCGCTGAGGCAGCTGGAAGAGACGCTGGTGGCGCTCGTGCCGCATGGGAATAGTCGGCAATTGGTACCTGGCGATCTCTTTGAAGAACACGCGGCACGGTACTTGCTCGCCGCGGCGGATGCGTCCAAGGAGGTGGTTGCGTTGTTTAATTTGTACAAGAAGCTCTACCCCGAGAGAGTGGCCGCGTACGGCTCGACGGAAGCCACGCAGCTGGCGTACTTTGAAGAGCATGTCTTTCCTCGAATCCAAGAGAAGGCGGATGAGTTGTTGGAAACGTCGAAAGATGGTACAAGTACGGGGAGTAAGGAGGAAAGTACCGATTCGACGGCACAGACGAGCGGCGGCACGGCGGGTACGAATGGAGGTACGTCAACAGGTGGCGCGACCCCGAGCGGTACGAATGAAGCAGGGGGAACCACGTCCGGTGGCCCTGCCTCGTCGAATGGGGTGGGAACAGGTGGACCGACCTCAGGTGAAGCATCAACATCAGGTGGAACGCCTGCCAGTCGAACTCCTTCAGGAGGAACGCCGTCTGGCGGAACGCCGTCTGGTACTCCGTCAAGCGGTACTCCGTCCAGCGGTACTCCGTCTGGTGGTACTCCGTCTAGCGGTACTCCGTCCAGCGGCACACCAACAAGCGGTACGCCAACAAGCGGTACGCCAACAAGCGGTACGCCAACAAGCGGTACGCCAACAAGCGGTACGCCAACTAGCGGTACGCCAACAAGCGGTACGCCAACAAGCGGTACGCCAACAAGCGATACGCCAACAAGCGGTACGCCAACAAGCGGTACGCCAACAAGCGGTACGCCAACAAGCGGTACGCCGTCTAGCACTACACCAACAAGCGGTACGCCGTCGGGTGGTACCTCAACGAGCGGTACGTCGACCAGCAGTACGCCAACTGGTGGTACGTCCACGTCCACGTCGTTGACAGCAACGTCCGTGTCCCCCTCCACCACCACGTCATCCGGTTCGTCCTTTTGGTCCACGACGTACAATCCCACGCTTTCCGCCAACGTCAATTCGCTCCAATCGCAGACCAACAACGTCGAGACCGTCGTCCAATCCTCTTCGTCCAGTAGCTCGTCGAGCTCCACGCCCACGTCCGCGTACACGTCCCCCACGGTGATCAAAGGCTACACGAGTCCAAGCCGCCGTCGCTTCCTCTCGACCACGACCAGTACCGTCGACACTGCCAACGTTGACGTGCTCTTCTGTGACGTGGAAGGCAACGCCATTTGGAAATGGAGTGCCGAAGAGGTTCCCGATGCTACCGTCGCCAACTTGTCGAACACCACGACGGCGATTAACGTGGACGTGGACGGCGTGTGTTCGGCCACGACGACGCTCACTGTGTCCGCGTACCAAACGGGCTGTTCGCTCCAGAACCACCCGGAAGGGTGCGAGAATGTGTACTACAAGGGCTGTGGGGGCATCACGGTCTCGCCGACGAGCGAACGGATCGTCATTGCACGAACGGGGGGTCGGACCTTGGGTGTCTTGAATTACAAGCACGTGGACGAGGCGTGCCAGGGCCAAGTCGTGGACGCCATTGCCACGTATCGGGGCAAGAAATTCAACAGTCCCACGTACGCCGAGTACGCGGCGAACGGCATCTTGTACTTTACCGACAGTCCGTTTGGGCTCGCCACGAGTGCCGCGGATTTCGACGGCGATACGCTCGACAAGTCGCCGCTTCGGGAGCTTCCATATAACGGCGTCTACATGTTGCCGACCGGCACGAACCAGTCGGTCGAGCTCGTGGATTGTACCATGACGCGTCCAAACAAGATTGCGTTTGCCCCGGCGAACGACGTCATGTACATAACGAATTCGCAAAAACACAATTCGTACGTCAAGCGGTACGAGTTGGCGTCCGACGGGACGGTGCGCAACACCAGCATCTTTTTCAATTTCACGGCCCACCCAGAACTCGAGACGGACGAAGGATATGCCAAGGGCATCCAAGTCGATGCCAACGGGTACGTGTACGTGGTCTGTTACAAGGGCGTGTACATCTTTTCCCCCGACGCCGAGATGGCCGGCGCAATCATGAGCTCCGAGGAACTCGATTCGGTTAGTATGGGGCTCGGTCGCCTCTTTCTCTCGGGCAGTTTTGGCCTCGTGGCCCAGACCAGTGGAGTCCCCTCGCAACCGCTTCCGCAAGCCCATGTCACGTGTCAAGCGTAATCGGCCTGGACTCGACCCCTCATTTTAAAGTATCTACCTCTCTCTCTTTTCTAAAGGATCAACACGTGGTCAAAGTTCATTCCTATCTAAGTCTTTTCATTTCCATCGCTCTCAACGACCTTGCTCCCTTTCTTCCTCTCCTTCGTGCCCGTCGCCACCGTCTCGGATGACGGCACGGTCCTGGGCGTGAATTTCAAAATCACCGGCGACGTCACGAGCAAGTCGTCCTCGGCCCGTTTGCGGCCGTCTTCCCCTTCGGCATAGGCCAACGGCGAGCTCAAGACGTGAGCGGCCATCTCTTTGATCGTCGTCCCTCGTTTCACCAGCACGGCGTCGGCAAAGATGCCCTTGTGCTTCGCAGTTGACGTCGCTCTCGTGGCAAAACTCGTCAACGACGCGACGGGGTAGACCACAATCATGTCGGCCAGGTCCACGGCGCGATTGATCGCCGCACGGACGCCCGTGCTGCCAAACCGAAACAGCACCAGGTCGGCGATCCGTTCGAGTCGTTGGTGCAGCTTGGGTCCCAGGCCTTTCAACGGTTCCTGTCGCTGCTGGGCGTCCGCCTTCAGCCCTTCGTACTCTTCGTCGTGCACGGTCGTGTAGTTTATGGCCCCGGGTTCGTATCGAATGTACCCTTGTTTCGCGGCGTGAAGCAGGAACGACTCGGCCGCGGCACTGGCGACGACACACTGGTCACTGCCATACTTGGCCACCAACGCGTCAATGTGGCGATCCGTGGCAGCGCCGCGATCGGCTTTGTTCAGCACAAGGATGGTCGGGAAGCGCCGGTCGATGAAGATCGACACGAAAGCGTGCACGTCAGCTTGGGTCCACGTGAACAGATCCACGGGTTCCTTGACATGCAAGCGCTCGACGACTTGCGCCACGAGGGACGCCGTCGCTTGGTACCCCGAGCATTGACGGAGCAACGTCTCGTGCAAACTCCGCTTGGTCGCGCCGTGTCTTCGTGCAATGGATGGCCATCGACGCCATAAATTCGTAAAGATCCATTGCTCGAGCTCGTGCCGGAACCAATCGGCGTCATGGATGGGATTGTACCCGATTGTCGCCTCGCCCTTTTCATTCGTCAAGCCAGAGACGTCAATGATGTGGAGGAGCACGTGCGCGTGACGCAAGTCGTCGAGGAATTGATTCCCAAGACCAGCACCTTCCGAAGCTCCGGGAATGAGCCCCGCGACGTCCAGTAGTTTGATGGGGAGGTACCGTGTACCACGGGCACACTTGCCGTACCGGGGGGTACACACGGCCGTCTTGTTCTTGGCGACACAGGGACAGCGTGTCATATAATACGTAATGCCTTCATTGGGTTCAATGGTCGTAAAGGGAAAATTGCCCACTTTGGCCTTCCCGTCCGTCACGGCGTTGAAAAACGTGGACTTGCCGGCGCTGGGCTTGCCCACACATCCGATCACGAGTTCCATGTCAATTCGGTAATGTACCGCGGTGGTACCGTAAAATAGGGAACATTACCGAGAGCAAACCAACAACTGGTACACATGAGTGTCCGACTAGCGGAACGCTACAATCGCCTCAGTTCATGCCCAGTGACGTACTGGCTGAAATGCGCACTTTGAACTTGAAAATGATGGACATCTTAACACTGGGGAAGGGATGGATCAAGATGACCCACATTTCTTTAAGGATGAGAGATGTGGAGATACCGGTAAATGACGTGCCAATTGCAAGCTTTTTTTTTTCCTTTTGTTGACAATGTACCCAGTAGGAAGACCAAGCACCAACGTCAAGCTATTTGTGCCTATGATGACGGTGTCTTAATCAAAGCAACTTAACTTTTCGCGTTCGTCAGCTGGTACACTACTCTACTCTAACTAATTCGAATCAGAATATCGAAAATGATTATTTTTTCCGGCTATCAATTAAACATGAGAAGGTTTACTCTGGGGCTTTTTGCACCAGGAATGCACCGCTGAATGCACGCACGTTATTGCTGAAATGCTACATTTGTTTTGGACAAGACTATAAGGTCAAAGTTAGTTTCCGAACCTAGTGTCTACAAGCTGTCATAGCAGAACTCGATCTTTGAGAGCGGTATACTCTACTGGATGAGAAGACTATTGAGTGCTAGCGACAGGGTATGAGAGGATTCTGACCGAAGCCGTAACGTCCATGCAAAATTCCGTGACATTTCGCAAATCGAGACATTATGAAAATACCGGCAATCGTGGCACGTTGATACCAGCACACCTGTTTTTTACTTTGCCCACATAGCAATCAACCTAACGAGCAAAGTTTGCGTCCACAACCAATACCTCGGCACTAAATTCTAAAGGTAACCCAACTTTCCTGCTTAGGGTCTGTCTATTCATCTGACTTGCTTAAACATGGAAGGTGCCAGGACTAAAGCATTTCTCCTGGCATGTTCATTGCTACGAAGGCAACGGACGATACTGCAGAAATGGTAAAGGTGTTGGTAAAGAAATGTGTGATGTACCATGACATGCCAAAAAACATTGTGTTCGACCGAGACTCCAAGTTCTGCTTTAGTTATGGCATCAATTGCGTTTCTGTGGAGATACATATGCTTTGGTACTATTTATACGAATAGGCGATTACGTGGGTTCCGATATGAACCAAGATCCAAATGTCCCTTAATCATTGGAAATTAAGAGACTTTATTAGATGAAAATAATCCAGGATGGAAAAACAGCCAGATGGAGGGAAGGAGATCGATAGCCTTTACGATGCTAGCAGTAGACGGCTGAAAATTATAAGTTAGGCTGTAGCAAGAAAAAAATTCAAGCGAACCCTTCATTTGACCTTAATTTTATCTAAGCATATTAGGCTCCTCCCTTTTCCATCCGACAACCGATCTTAAATAAAAGCTTCCTATGCGATTGCATTACAATACTGTTTTTATATTCACTTTGTTAGGACACTACTTCACCATCTTGAAAGTGCTTTGATTTGATCACTTCGTCGTCACTATCAAATTAGAATCAGATATGCTCCTGTCTTATCTATCTTCACGTTTTGTCAGGGTTTCTTATTGCTTACCGAAATTTTTCTGAAGCTGCGTGTAAAACTTCAGATTTGAATAGTTTTGACCGAGCACAGGACGCCGACTATTTGCATACGTCTCAAAGTATATACCCGTGCATCGGCAGATTCATGCTCTCCTTCGTTCATTTTCCTCATCAAAGCAATATTACAGTCTTGTCCAAATTTTAACTCGTTGATGTTGTCACCACGACAAATTCGCGCGATCCCTTACCAAGAGAATAAGCTGCTACGACATTTTAAAAGTCACCGCGCTCCAAGAAATTTAATTAAGTTTGGACCAGCGCACATTCGCTTACCATTATATTCGAAAGCCTCACAAAGAAAGTAATCGTCCAATTGAGTCATATGATCGTGGCGCTATCTTCTTATCACATAGAATATAAAATCTGTCACACCTTTCTGCCGTCTTTGTGAGTGCGACCATTCACATTGCGGTGAAATTTCAAGTCCAAAGGTAGGCGACATTTCACTCATTCGGCGAGGAAAAAATATCCTTCCATTCTGTTTTTGTATTGGCCATCAGCTTGTATTACCTCATGATGCCTTTGTCTGACGAGAATAGGACCAACTTTTAATACGGGTATCTGTCTATTGTGTATACAGTGACTGCGGCAAGTGAGCCAGGAACTGTCTAGACAATCGCCATATAATATGATCTTTGTGGTTCCGTCGTTTTGAAGTCCGCGAAGCGGTTAGAATTGATGCTTAATATTTGACTCTTTTCGTATCGCTAAGACGCATTCAAAGGCAAAATGCTGGGATACTTAAGTTAATTCACCAGCCGAGCAAATGGTAATAGCCCTCACCCGAAGATAGAAATTTTCATTTCGATGTAAGTTTATGAGGATAGGACTGATATGAGGAGCTTTAGGCTTTTCGCTTATAACTTGTTACCTGATAGCATCGAGGGTGGGGCTGCATTTATTTGATATTTGTTGAAGTCTTGATTCTCTCTAGGGATAACGCTATCATTAAAGATTTTTAGGCGGCGTATTTTTAACTGTACTACTGAAAGGCAGTGCGCTCACGATCAGGTCATCCCGACCATACAACGAGTTATCGAAGACCGAGATCGGCACACTAAGAATCCGCAGCCGATTGATGTCCAGGAAGATGATGTGGTTTGACTGTGTCCAGACAGCATAAGGGAGGTTGCTACCCGAGAATAAACCCGCTGTGGCATACGAAATTCGTAGTCGAATGATTTTGAATCAGCATGCGGCGCGAACCGAGATTGCGAAACGATATACCGGTTCTTTTGATCTCTAACGTGTCGACGTGGGGTGAAAGTACGGGTGCGCTAATTGTACAAGAAAGTCGCGGAAAAGATTATGGCTGAGTCTACTTCTCCATTGCGGTGATGAACGCGCGCCTAGACATCTTTGACTTTGGGCGACATAGCGACAGCGAGCATTCTATAAAATGTTCGTCTAGCTCTTTCCCACAAAGGATTTTTTAGAAGTGTGGGCAATACACAAATCCGTCGCGTGTCCATTAGACGTCAAAACGACTTCGAGTCTCCCACGGACGATAAAATCGAGATATCCAAATTTTATTATTTATTTCGCTTACCATCGACGAAAGTGATCAAGTAAACTTTGGTGGGGGTTTAGTGCCTGATGATAGCTCTAAGCGAGCTTTATAAGAAGCCGAGTCTAAAATGGATTTGATCGCTGACGTGATATCGGGCTGTCGTACAACAAACGGATACTCGACCTGATTTGAGGAACGTTAATGATGAGCCAATATACGCTGACAGAATGGATCTAATCGATCAACCTGCTCGCAAAGCGTATGGAAACAAACAAGAGTGCTTTCTTCATTACGGATTACATTTACTGATCCCAGGCTATATACTAAAGCCAATCAAGTTTTAAAGCGACTGAGCTGTTTCCTATAGCCAGTGAGCTAACAATCTCGCCAAATATTTGCTTCAATACCACATTCCTTTTATTAGGCCAATTGTCGTCCTCGCTTACGGCTTTGACACAGCTGTTCCCTGTCTACACAACACAAAAACATTTGACAATCCTCATAGTCTCTGGTCCTTGTTATTGGAGTGTCACCCTTTAGTGCATACAATGTAAATAGCGGAGGGCTTCGCTCGCGACCTTCCTCCTCTGGTTCAATCCATCAGACTCATATGTCGTCACAAAGACAAGCTTTCAGTCAGGATGACGGAGACGTTGGATGCCCTATTCGTGGCTATAAGCGGCAACTAAGGGCTTTCATATAGCCACAGGGCTTTGCAACAAACCTTTAAACTATTTCAGTAAGTACGTACCGTCAGCCGACTTCCGCCACCAAAAATTGCTTCTCCGTTTGTCGTCGTGTGTCATAAAAAGTGTAGTCAGAAAATTCGCATTTTGATGCGGCAGCGTTGAAGTGTCGTACAAGATATCTACAACGCACAAAAATTGAAATCAGAGTGTTTTATTACCAGAAAAGATAATCAGCTTGAAAGAGATGTATGCGAATTCCCACACTCCGATGCTGGGGCATCCTAGATAACAGCTTTTTTGAAAAATTTCGCACGAGCGCTTTCGTTCTCTAATACCTGAAAGCTGCACGATCCATCTCTGCTGAGTGGAAGCAAGCTAATCCAAGACTGCCAAAGCCTGAATTGACGGAGAGACGAGCAAATGTAAGATACCGCCTGCACAAATATATGATGGCAAACATTCGCACATACGCAACCTCCAAGAAATTTGCAGAAATCGACTGTCGCGGTGCAATTGCCAATCCCTTCAACGTACATGCTGGATTAGCGAACAAATGTCGATGAGACGATCTAGTGCTGGATTTTATTTCTCACGCAGCGGCGAGGTAAGCGATGCTATTTTAAGTAGCAACTAAGCAAGCGCCTTCCCCTTGTCTCAGAGTACAGACAGATCTGATTAAAGCGATTCTACGTCTGCTCCAGTGGCTGGTAACACTGTCGCACGACCATAGCTAAAAAACAATCTTTAATGTACACGACCTGATTGTGGGCCGAAGTAAAATTTATTATTGCAGACAAACAGTCAGCGTCGACGATAATGGTTGGTGAAGCTTGATGCTCATTCGCTTTTATTAACATATGGATCCAATGAATCTTGGCCTGACTACCCCCCGACATATACATTACTTGGTTTAAAGCGAAGAAAGAGGCTAAGCAGAGTGCTGATGGGCTCAATTGCACACTTACAAAAGGAAAGAAAAGGCAGATAGTTGAGTGCAAGTGAAGGCTGTTGCAAAAATAGTTGAGCCAAAGGTCATGGCAATAAGAGGATGATAAATTATTAAAAGCGTTTGTTGAGTATATATCATATTAAAGAAACCAAATATCAGCCATTTCTTGCCACCAAAAAAGGAAAGATATGATCCAGGTCGATGCCCAGATTTCAATTGACACAAAGCTCGCAAATACAAGTTAGCTGGAAAGAAAACTCCCCAGAGTTAATTCCAAAAGCTTTATAAGGGTAAACAAAAAAGTCCCAAGAGCATGCATTCGTGATCACATCCTTTCCGATCGAAAAGCAGGACTTAATTACATTCACAATTTGTAGGATGCATTTATGTATTAATTCTAATGTCTTAGAGACGACTCTACCCTGGAAAGAGAACCAGTGGATACTGTATCCTCGCGCGCGATCAGAATGCCTTATCCGTGATCCTCGCTTGCCGTACTTGGGCTAATCTTGCATAACTAGCACATTGGTAAATAAAGTTTGGACAGTGGCTGTTTCTTATCGGCGACAGCAGATCTTTCAATGCGACGCTAACGAGGGTTTTTGCAACACCGCCTCGCGGCGATACTCTGAGAGACGGCACTGCCAAGCGAGACGCAGACAAGATCTATTGGACGACAGCCTTGAACAAGATAAAAGCTTGCGTACTTAATATCGATGATTACAGTCACAAGAGGGAAGCAATGAGGAAGAATCTTAGAGTATTGCAACCAACAAAGCAGCAATCAGTTGCAAATACGATGCGCGATTCGATCGAACGATCTGACCTCTGACAAGACTTGATGGCAGGCTATACTGACCAGCTTTAGCGAAGCGACCCGGGAACTTTGAAGATGAAGACTTCCCCAATAGTTCAGATTAGCCAAGGTCATAACAAGACTGTCTTCTTTAGCTTTAAAGAAATGAAAGAACTGTAGTTTAAATGACAATTCTTTTCTTTCTTTCTTCATTCTTTTTTTTACCAGATCGGTTCTAGGCGGTAATCCTGTATTCCAATTTGGTCTGCCTATTTACATCTCATGCAATTTACACATTCTACGCAATCTACTGATATATTCGATCGCTTACGTTCAATTAGTTAGATGAGCATAATACAAGTGCCTGATAAAACGAAATGGTGGTCTGGCCGTGTATTAAACTTGATGCTACACATTCACGTGACTTTGTGAATATTAGAAAATTATTCTTTTTAAAAGAAAGTAAAGTTAGCATTGAAATGAGAACTGGTTAGGCCTTTAAATCGAAGCGGAATGTTAAGGCACTCTCAGGTAGCCGGTTGGAGGCATTCCGTACGCTACGTACCTAGAAAATTCCGTCAGCTGGGGGTTAAGCTTGGTCGGGTAATGTGCTCGCTCTCCACTCTAGGTAACTATCACATAATCCCACTTGGAGCGCCGTCTGAATGTCTCCTAACGACATGATCTCTCGCCCTATGCCCCACCAAGACGGAACTACCGCCAACAATTTAAGATTGACGAGGAAAGTTTGACGATCCCTACGGCTATCTAATTATTCCTTCCGTTAGTCAGCAATCTGGGGAGAAGTGTGGGATTGTGCCCTGCAAGTTTTGCGAGAGCTACTCCACCACAAATCAGTATTAGCATTTTTACTAGACTCGCACTGCCGCGCACCTATTAATCCCTGTGAAAAAGTATCCCTTCTTAGCTTTTCTTATACCGTGACATTTTGCTTTTGCTTTTGCTTTTCGTCTTTTTTTTGCTATACGCTCTCCTCTTTTTTACATTCCGTGCATCAATACTTGACTCAGAATCCCGATGGTAGGATCCTATCGACTACATGCTAATTATGGTTGATGATTGCAATAAATACCATCGATTAATGATATCTTGAATTAAGGGAAATTTAAGCGTATTCGACGTCGCATCCAGGTATGAAAAAGTGTTTATAATTCTTAAATGAGGTAAATCTGGTGAATCATTCTATTCATCTTTGCAATACTTAAAAAGCATGCGCCTTCACTAAAGCAGAAAGTGTTCATTTTGTCGCAAATTGACAACTATTTACAGAATCTTCAGCATTGTGCAAACTCTTTGAGCAAAATTTCCTAAGGTGAAGACCACAACAGATATACTACAATGGAGCAAATTATTCAAGCAATCGATTTAGCTTCAGCAAACATTACTGATGTGGCATGACCCTGCCAAAACAATCCGATGCTAATTATTAAGCACAAAAAGTGCTTGGTAAAAGTAAGAAAATCCCAATTCGACGCCATCCTGATTCATCAATTGCGCACCGTCTGTGTTGTCGGCAACACTCATAATGTTGTAATCAATCGTTTACTGCTTCAAGCAGATACTGACGGGCAAGATGAAGCAGACTTTAATTCTTAAGGAATCACACGGTTCATGACAATTAAAAATTAGTATGATTTACGTCTGCTGGCAAGTCCTTACCATCTTCGTGATTAGAACTATCTGTGCATCGCTGTGGGTAGTTGAGCTTCGTTAACTCAAAGATAATCGATAGATATTCAAAAAGACTATATTTATGAATACTGACCTTTCTTTTTGGTTCTCAGATAAGGACAAAGCTTTTACTTATCTATTTCAGTTTTTATGACGAACGGCCGAATAGGTTTTGTAAAGTCCTGGGTGGCTCGCCAATGAAGAATCGTGATGTATAGAAGCAGCAATTTTCTAGATAAACGTCGTCTGGAACATACAGTTGTGAGGTATCAACTTTGACCGTTTGAAAATAGAAATAAACATTTTGGAGTGAGTGCTTTGGTACACTATCTCTGATTTTCGGCTAATGGATTATATACTGTAGGCTTTATTCCACGCATACATTTTTTTGCAGATTAAGCACCATTTACCGTGTTTGTCCTGCTTCTTGCCATGATCTCATGATGTCTAGCCGCTCTCTTAAGCTCTTGCACGCTAACCTGGACAGATTTACCCTCGAATTCGGGATCGTAACAATCATCAGCCTCGGTGTTTGTTTCGCCAAAAGACACTCACTTATTCCGTGAACAGACGCGGTGAATTCACCTCACAGTGCTCGTAGAAGGAGTTAAAAACATGACTGCGCAAGGTCCATCGTGATTTGTAGTCAAGAAAACAACAACACTTGTTATGTGGTCGTGTTCTTTTGACCGAGCGTTGATGGTATGCCAGAAGTGAATTAATACCTACTCGCAGAGCTTACACTCCTAGCGCCTGAAGTGGCATGTCAAAGATGAGACAAATTGGAGGGGCGTTGTCTTCGATTCAACAAATAAGCAAATTATACTTCAGTCTTCCGGACGCATAGCACTTTGTCGAAAGTGGTTTGTTCTCGGCTCTTAACATCCCGAAGGCTCTATCAATCTCAAAATAGATTTTTCAACTTGACCCTAGCGATGAAAACGCCGAGGAGATTTTAAGCGTGGTCGCATAACGGATGCAAGTCAATCTTGTTTTCAGGCTTCTTATGACGCAGATTGAATATGGTGTTAGATAAAGGCACATTACCGCTTTTAAGCCACCCGTGTTGAACTTCTATCGGCCAATCGAATAGCCTCGTCTTTAGTCAATAGTCTTTTGAGTTAAAGACCCAACCTCGGACTCTTTTGCCGAAGAGGTCATCGAAACAAAGAGACAAAACGATGGGGTAAAGGTCAAGCCGATACTCTTGATCCGATTCTTTGGCAGATCCAGTAATTAACGTTACTCACGCATTAGGCAAGGGTTATGGCTCGCCTACAGTCAGGTACCGGTGCAAGTCGTTGTGTCGTCATTGAGGGTCCGTAAAAGGAGGGAATGATCTTTTGAGCGGGCATTGCCCGGCCAAGGCAAACCATGGTGCCGAGCAGCATTGTCGTCTCGTAGAGGCTGGGCAAGATGTACAATAGGAATTTGGGCGTATCGTTTATCGCTCTAGCGCTTCTAAAGATACCAGGCAAGCTACCAAGATTATTAGTTTTTATAATCGAGGATATAGAAACAAGTACAATCCTTGTCTATGTTGCTGAATTAAAATTTATTTATGATAAAGAAAAGTTTTACTTCTGTCTCGATGATATCTCATCGAGACAGAAGTAAAACTTTAACAAAATCAACTTAATGTAAATTTGCTCTTCACCACACCGTTAACGTACACGATTTGGAGCTGTAACGTGATGTGAGATACCTTCACTGTACGTGAGCACGTAGATGTATTCTCATCATATCTTTGGAAATTTGGAAGACTTCCTGCAAAAGCCGATCAAACTTACCCGGGCTCCCGCTAAGTACAACGGGAGGAGCTAGATACTCAAATAGACCCGTCATTGTCTTCATCGACAATGGATGTAGTCTTAACAGTATATTCGAAGACTTGGTGAAGCTATTAAGGCTCGAAGTGACCAAGGGTGAGATAATGTAAGTCGATCTTGTTACGACCAGTTGTTCATCGCCCCCGACAAACTGTACACATAGATTTGTAGATACATGATTTCTTTCTACCATCATGACTTGTTCGAAAATAAGAAAGCTGTCATCGGCATGATATGGCTTCGCGAGCAGATGCAAGATATCAACTAGATTACAGGGCGCATGGCTCCTCGCGTCGTCACGGAGCACCGCGCTGCAAGTCAACTAATGCAGAATTAACGTCCGGCCAGACGGGTTACTGGAGAACGCAATGCCCGGATATTTATCGGCAACAGGGCGACCTAGGCAAAGATGGAGTTTTAAACATTAAGCTCTACGTCAACACTGCTATATTGTGAAAGTGCAATAGAGCTAGCTAGCCTAATCCCTTAGAACTACTTGAGTCTGTGGATGTTTCAAGAGACAGACAAGTCGACTTTCCAATGGACTTCTTCATGTGAGCGGAAGTGCCTTAAATTTTAAACAAAGACCCAACGCTAGAGCGTTGCTGACCCAGTGAAACGCATTAGGATCTTTAAGACTTGCAATTGGAGAGGTATGAAATCCATCAAAGTTATATTATTTTAGTCTTTACTTATTTTTATGTGTGCACAGATTTATATCTACCTATTGTCGCGGCTTGCAACCACAAAAAGATGTTTTTGAGTTGCTCTTTCTGGCATTTACCAAAGTTACAAAAATTTTTGATGCTTGAACTCACCGAAAATCCCTAATCTGGTGGTTGCCTTTCTAGTCACAACACTGTTCAGTGAAATGCTTCAACCAGATAAGGTTGCAGTGGTGGTGGGAGCCGCACTGGGACGACTGTTGAAGTGTCATCCGCGCATGTGTGATTCATTAAGCATGGTAAGCGCTTTTGTCAAATGATTTTGATCCTACATAGTTTGATCCGATCGCCACGTTTATAAAAGTAATTTGCTATAACTTGCTGTCTCGGCATGCTTCAGTTTTACTCAAGGCTGTTATGCTATTGCTTTGCGAATATATTGCAGCGATCATGGCCTAGATCGCGTGCCTTTAACTTCGTCGATTTTTGCTAAATCAGAAGAGACGTCGCCTTTGGTGTTGCTTCGCAAGATATTTCGGCCTTAGTACCTCCTCCATTGCATAATAACCTAGAATTCGAAAGAATTTTGCGGTGTTTGGCTATCGGTCCAGTCACTACGCGTAGTTTGGCCATCATTCCGGTAGTGCAGAGCTGGTTTAAGCTCTCTTACGGCGACTCTTCATATATCTTCCCTCGTCGTAAGACTTTCTGACAAAATATCTCAAACCACTGAGCTACATCTACAATCTTTGCATAATCCCCTTCGCCCCTTTCAGTCTTGGTAACGGTACCAGTTGCTTGTTAGAATAGTAAGCAAGCCTCTCATCACTAAACAATTGTACTTGTTGGTGACCTGTTTGCGTAAGATGGCAATTTTATCGAGCTCGGCCTCGATCTTATAAATCAATCTATAGTTATAAATTGCCGACACGCCGCTGCTGGGAGTCTGAACTTCTTCGATGGTATAAACACAAAGTAATAGCTTGCGTACCGATCGAAATTCGGATCAAACTTTTAAGCTTGAAGGCCAAATGATATTTCTAGAAAAGGAGACACCACTTGGGCTGCCAATACAAAAGCCAGTAATGTCTTTAATTAAGTTAAAAACCCAATGTCAATACGGAGTCTGCTGTCTACGTTGAATACGTCTCTCGAATATACTTTTGATACTTAAAATGCAGCAGATCGATTTCGTCCGAGCACTTGCTGAACCATACACACGGGCTCACAGTATTGCTACACCAGAAGCGCCAAGCTGTATCCGCTTCAGGGCTTAAACTGCTCGGCAATGCCACGCACGTTCATAGAGTGCTGTGACGGAACGTTCTAAAGGTCTCTTTTTGGTGGCTGTGGGGATAGTTGCACCTTCATTTCGAACTATCATCGGGTCCACACTCAGAACGTGAGGGCGTTAGTCTTTTTTTCCAAGCGATTTGATCGAATCGTATCAACCAAAGAACACGATTCGATCAAATCGCTTGACCTTATCAGGTCCGAGAACACATTCCAATCGAAATATTGTCGAACCAACATTGATCATCAACACACCCTAGGCGCCTGCCCATCTCTTAGTGCAAAGCGCGTACGACATCCCGATCAAGATCATTTTGTAGTATCCTGGGGGTATACCAGCTATAAATTATGAAATAGATTTTAGCCTTTATAATCCATAGATCCGCTACGGTAGCCATTACTTGTATTGGGATTATGAGCTTTGTCAATGATGTACGTAATTGTGGCTGCAGGATATTTGTCTCTCGGCTTTCGATCAGCATTGTTCTGACCTCTTGACGTTGTGTGCACCTTTCAGTAGCTCATTCGACATGTTTTAACATATTCGTTCCAATCTTCTACATCCGAGTGACATGGCAATTTTAGCTATGCGCGTGATATCTTGGGCTTGGTCAGAACAACATTTTGCATCGATGAAAATATATTTGATTTGGGCTTCCAAAGTTCTTTCTCGATCTTTTAGCAGGTAAACTACAGTCTGCACCACCTATCACACCACCTCGTCAAAAGCATAGAAAGAAGTCTCTCGATAACAAGCTCTGTCTCAATGTCGATATGGACAGGGCTTCTTTCAGCAGCCCTTCATCCGCAGATCCTGTTTGGTTAAGCAGCGCCGTCGTTGACCGTCATTTATTTATCATCAGGAGCACAGCCCACCCCAGACGTTTTCACAAGTATTTCGAAAGCTGAGTTGAAACAGGCAGGTGCTGCTTTAACTTCAAGGGCTATATTATGCTCGTGGACTTTTTTGATCTCGTTGAAGATGCATCTTTTGTAAGCAAGGACGCGAGTGATTCGGGACAAAACGTACTTTTGATGACTTGCCCACCTTTATTATGGGATCCTTCACCTCTCGTCTTTGTGGGGGCCACGATAAAATTTCATATCATTGCAAGATTTGGCGACGCGTAACGTAGTATTGACGTGCCTCTCGCGAAACTTATCAAACACTGCGCCTTAGACTGTCGATTAGTGAAAATAAATCGTGGTGGTGGCGAGGGCTTGACCTCGTGCGCTTGTCGGTGCAGATTATTGTCACGCTTCTCGTGGGACTTTGGCTCTTTTCTTATCGACACTCGACTGCTACATGTAATTTGGTGAAGCTGATTGCAGGCGGTCGTGTCGTCCAGCCAAGCTTAGCTTTTGAGCCGACGTGACTTTGTCGGCACGGAGCGCAGGGTAAAAAAACACTCTGCCACTAAGGTACCAATTGCTCGTGTAGTTTAATAAGATTCGTCCTTATAAAAAGGCTTGAGTATGAAGTTTAGTTTCATGATCTCTGTGGGATGACAAGTCATACAAGAGTGATTGCTAATTTTTATTGATAAAATAGTCACATGCAATGCGTAACACTCAATCATTACGCTTGACCCGACCACCCTACCACCTGACCAGGAACTTATGCTCGGCTGATTTGACTGGAAGACCGACGATTATCGAGTAATGGGTATTGTTCGGGAATTCTTTTACGTCAAAGAGCAGAAGTGATTCAATGTTTAGTACATAACGTTTTATCTTATGCGTGGACCGTAGTAGCGTAGAGAACTGATACCGCGTAGCTGATCGCGTCGTGCTCTGAGTGTGCCCTTGTCATGCTTTGAATGATTAATGTAGATAAGGCCACCGGCCTGGCCACCATGGTGCAAGAATTTGATCCATTTTCGAAAGTCATAGTGACCTATCGCAGTGCTTTCTTATCCACGTCGCGGTCTATGATAAGTTCATCTTTTCACGACTTATCGTCATTATAGTATCGTAATTGCAGATTTTATTTAAGTCTGCGATGTCAACCAATTTAGCTGGTCAGACTAAACTCCCTATTTCCTTCAAATTAGTGATACAAAAATTTCCTTGTAAATAAATTGTAATCGTGTTTTGCCAGAAATACATTAATACTAGCTTTGGCGACTAATATTATTATGCTCGAAATTGCTTTGAGGGCTACAGTCTCGCCTCGGAAGACAAAATCAAATTTTAGACCAAACTTTTATAAATCTGATGATACTTCGGTTTGGACGTAGGTCTTCGGTATTTCCGCTCCAAGAATTTTAGTTGCTAAATATGCAAATTTTCCTTGCGCTTTGAAAGTTCTGCTAGAAAGTGCAAATTATAATATTTACTCAGCCACCATTCGGTCGACTAACAAGACAAATGCAATCTGCGAGCGATATAAGTGCGACTGGCAAGAAAGAATAACATTGGGCCGGAAGACTGGGCCGAAAGACTGGGCCGAACGACTGATCTGAGATCGCGAAAGGGGACATCTCATTTGCAAATTTGGCTGTGCAGCCAGGAACTTGCAGCTGCAAGCGTGCAACCGAAATGACCGTGGCCTGAAACCACGACATCTGTGAGGTTCCTTACTCCCCGTCACTCTTAAAGTGGCGTCACTTTCGAAGTAAAGCCCATCGGGTTAGATGGAAATTACTGCTGACCACTGGCTTAATATATATTTTTGAACTGCAATAGGCAGTTCACAATTATTGCTACTCGACATTGCATTTAGCGGTACCACCCGAGTGGTGCAAAAATAAAAATGCCAAAGTCGTCACCTGTTCTGGGATCGTAATTTTATAACGCATCAAGAAAGTCCTTGCTGGGATTTAGCAGCAACTCGGTCAATGGAGGCGTGCAGGAATATATGCGGTATTTCTGTATGCTGTTCACGGTCTGAGAGGTGCAATTTTATGCCTGATTTATTTAAGGGAGCATTTGATTTGCTAAATCTGCTACCGCAACTCTTCTTCCTTTGTTCAAAATATCATGCGTTTCGCGCACCAGGAGCCGACATTTTGTTGAAGCCGGGAAGCCTTGGCATTAAAAGGAGCTCTTCACGATCTCCACCTCATCCAAGACTTGTGGAGCCGCTGATGATGTCAGGCTTAATAGGCACAAACGATCGTTTTTTCAAAGGGTTTATTTACCTACTATTATAATTCTCGAGTGACCGATGTAATAATTAATACGATATCAATTGTCACTTTATTCATCTGGCTCTGTACGCCTATAAGGTCAGCTTTAGACCCTCCACCAACATTCTTCTAGTATCAAATGGCTAAAATGGACATACTAGCCACTTATTTTTAAGGGTGACACTCCTTCTTTTACCGAAATTATTTCTAGCATCTTGACAATTTGTAGCGGATGTCATATATTCTCTCGATACAGTCTTGTAATAAAAGGACATTTATACCCCCTAATAAAGCGCTGCTGACGTGGCTGCAAATTGCACTGCCAACTCCTGGTCCTGGTCGTGCTTCGTTATCATAGTGTCGTCTGCTGCTAAAGCGTGAGAGCCAGTTCAAACCACAAACTCGGGGTGCTTCCGTGGTACATTCGCCCTGTATGACGCGAAACCCGCAAAGAGCGAGTGGAATGTGTCACCAAATCATAATTTTCAGGTCTTGTCGCTTGCGTGAAATGAAGCTACAGCCACAGAACCCTTCGTCTCGTTTGCCGTGCAGCTGCGATGGGCGCCTTCGCTCGTGTTGTGAGAGAGCACCATAGAGTCTCGTAGTGTGCCTATATGTATCTCATCAGCGAGCGCCTTTGTGTCGTTTGTTGATGGCTAAAGCATCCAGTTTCCACATACACACGTTCATTCCGTGAACTGACTTGTTGTTTTCGGAGACACTAAAAGCCATTGCACTTTGTCGTTCCGCAAACACATCGCGACGTTCGGCCTCTCTTGCTGGCTATTGTCACACTTGGCAATCGACGCGGCAAGCGACAACGTCTTTGCTTTGGACGGCACTAATTGGTTGAAAAGGGCGGCTTTACTATTTGGTCGTGACCATTACAACGACTAGCCAGCTGGGAGCAGTAACACGGGCGGATCCTCGAGCGTTCTTCGCACAAGAGCACAATGGACCGCGACAGTAGCAGGGAGTTCCTCGATTATCGGGCATCTGAGCCCGTGCTAGCCGACAGCGAGCACTCGAGTTTGTGTGATGGGCTGCTCTCGCGGTCGCACATCCAGCGACCGTTTAAACCGGTGGCGTCTCCGTGGACTCCAAGCGACGAGTCGTCGCGGCCACGGACAGTTGTGCGGAGGAAGTTCATGTTCCCTGGACGCGCCAAGAATAAACACATGACCAAGCTGCCACGAATGGATGAAGTGATCCCACGCGTGGAGATTACGGACGTGCAACGGATGGAAATGCGCGAACAGGCGGAAGGCCTGATTGCGAGCTGTTTGTTGAAATCCAAGGCCGCGTGGGACGGGACCAAGCAAATTTTTGACGACCTAAAGCTGTGGAAACTCCACAGTGCCAAGCCGCACTTGACTGTCTACAAACGCAAAGCTCCAGAGAGCAAATGTGCCACAGAACATGAGTTTGTGGCGTCCGGACGGATTCCAGGACTCACGCTACAGGACGTCGAGTACGGCAAGTATAGCGATACGACGCTGGATGAACGCTCCATTTGTGCCTATTTGTTCCGTGACTACTTTTTGGATGCCGCCGTGCTGCAAGTGTTTGAGACGCAAACAGAGGACGATCCATTTCGCTTCTTTGGTATCAAGTGGATGGCGTTTGCGTCTCCCGGTGGACCAGCCAAGTTCTTTTCACCAAGGGACCACGCTTTCTATGAATATGCCAGAACAGTGACGACCGACGAGGGTCACAAGGTACTGGTCAAGGTCATGCACTCTATTGGCGATGACGTGCTGCCTCCACTTTCCCAGATCGTAGGCCACGAGAAGCCGAGTGATAAGGTGGACCCATCCAAGCTGCAGTTTGTTCGTGGCCGCATTGCTATGATCTCCATGTACAGATTTGACGAGGCGGCCAACGCTGTCAAAGTGTTCAGCGAAGGCTCATTAAACCCAGGTGGTCGAGCCGGGACGTGGCTTGGAAGCGCGTTCTTGTCTCAGTTTGCGCCTACGGTCGTGCGGATTGACAATTGCGCTGACATTAAATATATAATGAAGCATGGCATGATCTTCCCGCACCCGCCAGTAGCGATGAGCCATTCACAATCAATTTTAGGTTGCGACAAGAGCCAAAGTACAAGGAGCGACTCTGAGATCACGGCACGCGGTCCAGCTGGTGCCATGCCGTTTTCCGCTTCATTTGCCATGACGCAAAACCTTGGGATTAGTCGCATGGCTATGAACCCGCAGCCAAGCTGGGTACCAGATCACCAGCGCAAAGTGTGCTTTGTGTGCTTTAAAAGTTTTGGCATTGTTCGCCGTCACCGTCATCATTGTCGTATGTGTGGTGAGGTCATGTGCTCCCGCTGTATGATCATCTTGCCACTTGTTGCGCCACCTTGCTCTGCACCGTGTCTTGAGGAGATGGAGAACGACGCTGGTGGTACTCTAAATTGTCGTGATCAGCATGATCACCCATGCGATGGTCGGCCTATGAGTGTTTTACTGAGGCAGCCACCGAAAAAGAGCTTGGAGGAGACACGATCGAACGGATACCCTGCCGTAAACAATGTGAAATTGTGCAAAAAGTGCATGTTTAGCATCCGTCAAGAGCGCAAAGGCACCATGCGAGGTGCGACGAACTTTTACGCTGCTCCAACCATGATCAAGCAGTTTCCTCTGGTCCTTCAAGGCTCGTTAGCGGACAATATTGGACTCCAGCCCGGGCCAATGCGCGGTTTCTTTCCTGGTGGTCGATATGCGGCCGACGATGAGTTGATCCACAACACTGAGCTAGGGGCAGATGAAGAAGACGACCTTGAAGAAACAGATGAAGAGTATTCGGCTCGTGTTGAGCGCATGCGGCAGATACACATGGCGCGTGAAAAGAAGAAAAATCGACGGCGCAGCATTCTTCTCTACGACGAAGTTGGTCTGAATACTGGCGAGGAGTCTCCGCCTGCTCGGCCAAGTCATCTTTTTAATGGAAGGGACAGCTCGTTTAACTTTGACGATTTTCTACTGCCAACGCCAAAGCGAGAAGCTGACAACAATTACCATCACATCCGTGGACGGGGCGTGAGCTTGACCAACCCAAGCGACGCCATCCCGTACTCAAATTCTCGCACCGGTGCGCGTCCATCGGAAAGCAGCTCAAAGCTTCGGTCGATGTCGATCCCCGACCAATTGGAGCAAGTAGAGCGATCAATTGCGCAGCAAGAGGCTTTGATTCGATCCATTGCAGAGCAACGCAGCAAGATGATTCGCTCACCAGAAGACGACACGGCAGCCAAGACGACAGCCGCCACGACTGCGGGTGAAATGTTATCCGAAGCACGCTCGTCTCTGCTGTATTCCAAGTCAACCGAAACTGCACCGACCCCTCGAGCTGATGCTCTCTTCACACCACTATCCATACACTCTGTAACGTAGCGTAAAGCAATGGTAGACGCTCATTTCAACTTGTCTTGCTTTATTAAGTTTCAATACACTCTAAAAAATTGTTAAAATGTCCCTGGAGACTATTAGGTTTAAGGTACACTTGCTTACGCCTGAACGGTCGCCACAACAGATGCAGCAGCTTCCTTTTTGCACTCTTGCTTGATATCAAGGAGAAGACGAGTTTGCATCGCCAGCGAGTTTTCTGCCTGGGCAAGAGCTTGGCGAAGGTCTCGCAAGGTTTCTTTTCTTTCGTTGCACGTGTCTTCAGCGTCGCCACACGACGAAGTTATTGACACGGAAGGCGACGGAATGCGTCGAGTATGGTAAAAAGAATCTTCCTGTAGGTCATGCATACGGCGCGTTGTGCGCTCGGTAGTGGTCACGAATGCAGATGTGTCTTCACAATCCTCACTGTTGAGATTGAAAATGCGAGTTGAATCATCGTCTGCACTATAGCTGCTCGAACATCCGTGACTGTATTCGAGCTTGCCCTCTTCGCAATTTACTTGTGTAGGGTAAAATTGTATTGACAGTTTGTCTTCGTGCTCGATGTTGCTGAAGATCTCACCGCTATGCTGACTTGAGTAACGGCCAGAGTGCGCGCTGCTCGCGTAGCTGCTCCCATCCTTTTCCATAAACTGATTCAATTGGAAGGATGTGATGGAGGATGACGTCGACAAAGCATGGGGTGACAAAACTATTTCGTGTTGACAATGAGCATGACTGCTTCGCCGGCCGTCTTCCTGTCCGATCCACTCTTCAGCATATGATTGACGCTGAACATACATTGAATACTCTAAAGGTTTAGCATCAAGAGCGTAGAACCCCTGTCGTTTATCCAGTCCTGTAAGACCATCAACACTCTCAGTGTCCTCATCGTCGACAATTAACATCGGTAGGTCTTGCTCTTTTTCAACAACTTGCCTTGTTTCATCATTAAGGCCAATCAGATCTTGCACGTCTTTAGAGTCGCTTTGATACTGCCGAAATTCTTCCCCCAGCCATAGGTTTGCGTGGTTCTCAGTGGGAGCGCCAAGAAATGCTTTATTACAAGTCATCTCACTGGGTCTTTGCGGCTGCGTTGACCCGTTTGCAATTGGGACGTTGTGCAGACAGGTAAGGCATACTTTGGCCATCACGACACACACGACAGTGTCGCCTCCGAGCACTGCAGTCTCAGTCGGACCGTTCACTGCCTTTCTCGCATTCACGAAGCTCAAATTTGCGTCAAACTCGCTCATGATTCTCTCCTCGTCCTCCACACGTCCATCAAAGCTACACGTCATTGTTTTCTCGAAATTCACGGGCGACGTCTTTTCCTTCGCTGCTTTTGCATCACAAGCAAGGTCTTGAGAAGGGTTCACAGTATTTCGTAGACCATAAAAGCTTGCAGAGGCGCGAACATTGACGTGGTAACGGAACGTGCAGTCGCGACAGATCACTTCACCGCACGCGCGACAATGGTGTTTCAAGCGACTAATTAGCCGAAACTTCTTGTCGCACACCGAGCAACGCGGACGAAGCTCATCGGCAACCCACTCATGCGCCATCTCGAGCGGCGGTCCGTTTGGAACCTTGTTCTGCTTTGCCGTTTTTTTCTTTTTTTTTGCCTTCTTTTGTTTTATGGTCTGTTCGCCGCCAATAACAGTGGAGCTCATGGAGCTTCGATTTCCAGGAAAGAGCGTACGCTCAGAGCGCCAGATCGACTTGAGGTACTTGTACACAAGCGCATCGGGCATGCTGCCTTTCATGTGCAGTCGACCCTTTGCACATACGTGCAGCAGCGGGTTACTCACTTCGTTGTCGTCGTCTAGCCAGTACACGAAGGCAGCTTCAATATGGCCTCGTTTTAGCCCAAAATACGAGTCATGTCCGCCGTATCCTCGAACGTGGACGGACTGAGTCACTCGATAGAGCATTTGACGCCCGGTTTCCGAATCCACATGGGTACCGAGGTGTTCGAGGTACACAAACTCTCGACTTGCCAGCAGTGCGTGCATGGGAGAGCGCAAGGCCAACCACTTGAGGCCCAAGTACCAAAACGGATCTTCAAGAGTCGCTTTCTCAAGGGTTTGCAAAATGCAACAATCCAGAGCCGCTTCACCGTACATTTTCTGCTTTGACGCGCGCATTTCCTGCGTATGTTCACAATACAGCGTATTCATGACGTCTTCTAATGAGTTTGGGAGCACAGCGTGAGCCATAAAATGTTGCCCACTTGTAGCGTCCAAAGGCTCGGGCGCGATAGGTTGTTGAAGTATTTTTTGACCACGAGCAAGAGCACTGCCGCGATTACTACCAAGAGACGTTCTCGGGGTATGCGGAGCTGGTGATATCGCCTGTTTTTCATCCTGTAGCTGCTCACTCTGCTGCTGTGTCTGTGCACGGTTGCTCTTGTTTGGTCGAGTCCTTTGTTTGACTAGAAAGCAGGCAGTCGGTCGCGCTGAAAGCACCTTCCAGCCGCTGGACACAGCCCGCTTGATATTGGAGCGGCCCCAAGTTGGCCCGTCGCGCACGACATCCAGAGCTGCTTGCAGCGCGTATCGACGTAATTCTTCATGCTGTTCCGGTGAGATGGTTAATCGGGGTAGGAGACTTTCGTCCACGGGAAAGAAGGACGAGGTATTAGCCGCTCGCTTGCGGTGGTGAGTTTCCATAAAGATAAGTGTAACGTGAGGATGAAGTTGTCCACCTCGTCCTGACGTTTATCGCTGATTTTGAATGTCACACTGGAAGCTTAGGCCTCAGTAAGCAAAAAATTGCAAGAGAGCGCGTGCGTCGCTGTAGTAAGTGGATGCGCTCTGTTCGACGGGACCGCCGCATCTGTCATCCAGTAAAAAATCGAGTTCTCTTGAGATTTGTTGAGCACGTGCGCCTTACTACCACGCCGACCGTACGCTTGATTAATCTTAACACTTGACTAATCTTAACACTTGACAAGACCTTTTCACCGAAATACAGTCCCTTTGGACTTTCGATAAAGGTAAGGAGCAAAGGTGGCGAAAGTTTAGGGGCGGTGGTCTTGACGCCATGAGAACTTGTACTTTTTCACGCGATAAACTCTGCGGCCAGTCCTGGCGAGTAATGGCTGGCAATGAGGGAAGGCGTTATTTGCTGTTCCGTATGTAAGTGCCAACTTTCTAGAAAACTTGGCTGACTTAAAAGTTCAACTAAATGTCTAACGAAGCGGGTACACTAACGAAAGGCCAGATAGCTGGCCTCACTATTAGACATAGCTGATGTAAATAATATCGTTGCAGCAGCTGGGATGTTCTTACAGCTTTGGAGAATTCTCTCAGCGTTCATCTGACACTAACAATGGCGAGTTACTAGTAGGCATTATCAATTGTTACGCAGACTTGTTACGAGCGACTACTTCCACCTTGTCCCGCACAACAGCACGAGTCCAGTGCAGCAGCTAACGCGAATAAACGCAAGCGACATATCTGAAGCCAGTCATACGTAGCAGCACCACATGCCGTTTAAGCCGTCTTAGCTGCAAGCACGAGTGGACCAACGTTGTCGCCTGTCTCTTTGTTGTGCTTCATGTGGGTGCCGTCGCAGTAGGGGAATTTCTTGGACTTCCAGCAACGGCAAAGCGTGCACTTTCCCTTGCTTTTAATCACGTCCTCCACATCAGGCACCGATATAAAGTCCACGACCTTGTCTTTCTCCAGTTGCACTTTGCCATTCACGCGCCCGGGTTTTGAAGTGTTCTTTCCGGCAAACAGCGTCAGTCCCAGCACGAAAATTGTGATGAGCAGGGGTGCTAGGTACATCCACTCGCTCTGCTTAAGTTTCAAAAAGCCTGAAAAAGTGCGCGGGAGTGGTAATCCCTTCAAGTAGCGCGGTAAAGATGTCTTTAGATATTTACGGATAACTTCCATGGTGATTTACGAGAGGAGCGGTGAGGAGTGAGTGAAGATATGGCGACAATTGGACGCGAACCCCCAGAATGGATCAGTGACCAATCATATATCGCACAATGAAAAATCAAACATTTGATTGGCTTTAATTGCCTTTATTCCGACCGGCTAAAAACGCTGTCTGAGTGACTTTTTCGGCATTCCCTTACCTTCTTTTAGACACTTTGATGTATTTAGACGCCCGCTTCTCAGTAATACTCGTCGTCGTCGAGGTGTGAGATGACGAAGTAATCGAAGACTTGAAGTTGGCTGAAATAGATTCACCAAGCAGCCTTTTCTCGGCAAATTCCAACGCCCAGTCGTGATTGTGTAGACGAAGACTCACGCGCTCTTGCTTGTACACTTTGGGCGCATCAAAGGCCATGTTAGGGCCAGCCCCCATGCCCATTTGCATCTGCATAGCCTTAGCATCGTCATTAGCTACAGGGTTTGGAACAGACGCATATAAGGATGCAGTGGTTACTTTTTGCACATTCGTTAATGGCACCAAAATACATAAAGTACCGCTCGTTTCGCCAAGAATAAGTGAAAGGAATCCACGCATACCAAAGCTCACGAGGAAGTACCATGATACCGACGATACGTACGAAACATCCAGCGTGCTATTACACATAAGCAGTAAAAGACTTGTGTGAGCAGCAATGCTCTTTCTTGAGATAAGGGTAGTAATAACGGCCCTTACTTGAGTTCGATGCCGCGCTGTAGCATCATCTTAAATTTTTGCGTCAGCGAAAATGGCACCTTAGCTGTAATACTTAAATGTCAGTAATGCAATATAGACAAGAACAAGTAGTAGAGCAGCTCACAGACCAAGTACAAAACCGCCAAAAAAGTAACTCATGAGTCCCATCATGACAAAGTTGGACACCATAAAAGTCATGTTGCCCTTCATCATCTCAAGCATAGAATTGGGATTCATCATCTGATTCATGGCCTCGCTCTTGACCTTTTCGCGGAGCACACCTTTCATTCCGTCTTTTTTCTGCGAAGCCGTGAAGTAATGCTGCTCAAATAACAGAAAATTTGGACGAGGCCCATTAGCTGAAAAGATCCTCACTGCTTTACCATTGACCGTTCCCCTCTCACCTTGCGCATGGCGAAGGCACTAGGCGCAATAAACTTGGAGTTGACTCTGGTCATCTGTGCGCGCTTCACCGTGTTCCTGTTCATGAGAGACCGCAATTCATTGTTTGTCAGTCCTACTTGGTTTATACTTTCAGTAGGGCTGTGAGAGTAATAACCCCTTACTCTAAAACATGACGTACATGGGTATAATCTGCTCAACAGTCGCCATCTTTTCTGTCTTGAGAATAAGCGTGACATAGTGACGTACCATTGCCGAGCACCCAAAGATGATGATCATAGGCAGCACCACCCAGTCACGAATGCTAGGGTCCAGGATGATCTCCACCATTTTGCAAATGTCCGCGCCCACAAACGTTTTTTTTATTGGTCAAAATCACAGAATTGGGTCTGCTTTTAGAGTGATGGTCACCCTGTTTCCCTTTTGATCGACGGTTCATCATTAACTTATATTGATTCCGCATTCGATGGCAAATATCGCGGACAAGACGGCGATGGAGCACACGCCTGCCACAAGAACTACCTTCACACCTCAACGTATGGCTACTAATGCAAGAAAGGGTAGTGAATTATCGCAGAGCCACATGGAGCGTCGGCCACTGGCGGTGTCCACCTGCCCCGACCTACCAGTGCTGCTACCTGGTTTGTATCCTGTGACTACATATGATCAACGAAATAAATCAATCCTATCGTCGAAGAATATCACGATGAAAAGACGGAATGATAGAGCGCTCTTTGATACTCCTAAAGTGTCGCGACTTGGCTCGAGAGACGAAGAGGAGCGAAAGGTACAGGAAATGGGAGCGATAGTTTTCAACAGCATTACGAGGCGGCGACAAAGAGTAAGGAAACTTGACGGACTAGAGCATACAAACAATAAAAATAGATTACGAGAGAAGCTGCGGAAGGACCTTAGCAGATTTGGGCTTTGGCCCATGGAAGGGCCCGGGGATTACGCCGACGAACAGTCGGTGGAGACGACGGTGGAAGCCATTTGGGATCAGTGGCAAGAAACTGAAGACATAACATCACTGGTTGATGCTAGTAGCGGAAGAAGGGATGCTTGGGGATACGGTTTTAGAGATGGTAAGATTTTGGAAGAGGACAATGACGCTAATGAAGTGTTTTTGACTGGTGTGACGTCGGTGATAAGCTCAGCGGTGCCTGGCTCGAAAAAAATGGATGTAAAAGAAACTGTAATTGGAAAACAATTATCGGATTTTACAGATGGTGATTCCGACTTTGACACGTTCGAAGAAGAAAACAATGTTGACGACGAGGAGGAAAAGTCGGAGCTCGGACTTTTGTCAGCTCGACTACACACAAAGGTTCGAACGCCTGGACTTAAGCGACGCAAAAGACTGACCGACTTTAACCACTTCTTGAGTACTCAATTACAGAAGCGATTGTACAAAGCATGGGACACGATTAAAGTTGCGTTTACGGGGAGTGGCGAGATGACAGTTGATCAGATTTTAAATTTTTTGAAGCATTCGGATGTCCAACTTGGTGAAAAGGATACAGCTAAGGTTCATAAGATACTTGAAGACCACGCCTCAGCGATACTAGCAGCTCGAGACGGAAGTGAAGAAGGAAATGAAAATAATTACAATAAATGTGGACGGATCGAGAATAAGATATTGTTTTCATACAAAGATTTTCATACGATGTTCTATCCTATTGACCCTCAAGAAGCTTTGAGGTGGAAACGCGAATTTGACCGCGATAAATTGCGCCAAGGACAGGAAAAAGAGATATATAGCAGGGAGCTAGAGGCACTTGAAGAAAAAGGTGAGCCAACGTACGGTCCAAATTCATTTTCTCATCACTTCGTTCGCTAATAATTTATTTCCGTGCCCAATTTCAGTTCGGCAACGCTTAGCATCATCAGCCGAGCGGATTATTGACGTATTTAAGCACTTCAGATGTGACCCCAGACGTATTCCTTGGGAAAGTGAGCAGCAGCGATTGCAACTCCGATCCACATTTTTCGATAATATATTTAGAACATCACACTGCAGAACAATACCACAACCTGGTAGCAGACTCTCTCATCTCCACGTGACAAGAAGTTTGGACGTTCGTTGTGTCCCAAACAAACTATGTGTCAAACTTGTCTTGTCCGCACTTCTTCAGAAATACTCTAGAAACGGGCATTTTGAAAGCATCGAAGTACCGACTGCAGCGTACTTGTATCATGACTTTGCAACCGACATCATAAAGCAAAGTGTTCGTCGTTATTGGAAGAAATGCAAGATCGACCAATGGCCTGAGCGGCAAATGATGTTTTGCTTTCGTATAAAAAAGCAATCGTTTTTTGACTGGCGTAAATTCGCAGATCGCTCGAGGGTTTTGTGCAGATATCTTTTGCGCAAATTTGTTGTCTGGAAGTATTTGACACGAAAACTACATGAACGTTATGCTTTCTATCGTGTCAGCTTCTGGCCGTTTTACGTTTGGAAGCGTCATCTCCAGCAAATGATCATTGCGCGTGGCAAAACGTTTTTTTTAAAGAAAGTGCTGCATACGTACATATTGCTACGATACTTTCGAGCACTAAAGCTACGATTAATCAAAAAGCAATGGAATAAGGATCAAATTGTACGTATGCGAAAGAAGAAAAGAAACCGCATTTATGGAGTTTGTTTGGTATCGTGGAAAATTCGATCTCAAAGCTCACATCTAAAACGTCAAAGTTGGCAAAAATACGGATACATGCTTCAGGAACGGCACAAACTACACATGGTCAAGTCAGCATTTCATGTACTGCGTTACTATTCAATTTTAGAAAAAGATATGAAGCGGCGCAAGTACAAGCACTTTTCACGTCTAATTTCCGTTCGTTCTCATGGAGAGATCGTGGCACATGACTTCTATCAACAGCATAAAACAAACATTGTAGATTGGACTGACCAACAGCAAGATTTATTGATTTTAGGTGTAAATGAGCGCGCAAATTTGTCATTGATTCACCCATTTGATATATTATCATGTGAAAGTGGAAATAACATAGAAAAGAGAAGCGTGCAAAATTTTGATTTATTGCTATCAGCCAACAACGAGCGCAAAAAAGAATCTGTGCAATCAAATCTACACGTCGATGGGCTTTGCGCTGAGCCAGGTAGCGGCATCATGGAAACTACTTTCGAGAAAACAATTCAGCGCAAAGATCAACTTTACAGATTGTGCCTCAATTTGTACCAACTATACTGCAAACAGGATCAAATCAACATGATTGGTAACGTGATCGCATACCGACGTTATGGTCGAATTTTTATAAAGAATTTACACAAATTAACACATCAACGCAAGATTAACCGTTTTGCTATCGATTTGGGTGCATTTAGAGTTGTGAGCTCTTGCTTCCGTCAGTGGATAAATGGCACCATTCATAAGCCTCTTCCGGCTACCCGAGAGGACGTTTCTAAGCTTGTGATAAAGTATAATGAAACTGAAGAAGCCAGCAATCGAATCCTTTTGAAGTGGCGCGCAGACCGAGAATGGCGAAATCAAGCAATTCGTGATAATCTAATTCAAGGTCAACAGCTTTGCAAGAATCTCTCCACTATTATGAAGAACGATTCGTTACGGATGGAGAACATACGAGGGCGCGAGCTAATTTTGAAGTCAATGCAAGCAAATGAAGACGCGTTTTTAGCAAAAGAGACAAAGACGACTCTAAAGATAAAGGCAATTCAGATGCAGCAAGTGAAGGAGATAATCACACGACGCGCACGTCGTCTATATAATGCGATGGATAATGTGTTCGACATTTTCTTGCAGCAACAAAAAAAACAGCAGCTCAAGTCAAGTTTTCGTATTCTTCGCATCGTTGCTATGATGAAGTACATAAACGCACTTTGTCGTCGTGCCCAGATTCGCAATTGGCTCCGCCTGTGTCATCGCTTTATGTATTGGGAAAAATACATGAGCGCATTTTACAAGCACAAAGTAAAGTATTATGTCTTTCAGACGTTGCTGAAGCATGCTGTATGGAAGTGGAAATTCCAGTCATCTGGTCTTTCATGTAAACTTCAGCGCTCGCAAGAGCTCCTTTGGAAGTATGAGCATTATTTGAAAACTTATAAAATGCTAGATGGTACCTCAGAATCTTTTAGGCTTGCGGGGACAAAATATTCGCCGGCAAATTCATTTCAGGGTACCTTTTTACGATGGGTTCAATCTGCGCAGTGCTCGAGAGCGCGGAAAGGTGTTGTTCTGCTTGCACGTCGGAAGCAGAAAATTTGGTTGATGCACAAAATATTCTTTGCTTTTAAAAGTCGAGTGAAGGTGAGGTACACATTTGAACAGCGGTGTGCCATTCCACCATACTTGTGGAGGCAGAGCAAGGTCGACTTAGACATTTTCTTTTGTAAGGTCATTGCGATCGAACAGCGATTGCCCACAACGAAATTGAGGATACAACTGGCTTCCTCCCACAAATTAATGCACAAAACAGCGATCAGCTCGCCAACACTGAAAAATAAAAATCAGGATGACGAAAAAGAAGTTCGGCAACAAATTCTATCAGAAAAGCGGTTATTACTGGCAGCGTGCGATGAACGTGCGGCTCATAACTATGTAGAGCGCTCATCTAGTTCTATTGGTACATGATTAAAAGATTATTTATGCACGACAAGGTGCCCGCATTTGGTCATTGCGATGAAAGACGAAGGATATTGCATTCGTTGATTTACTTTCCGAAGGATACTACTCGATTACAAAATACCGTGACAATAAAGTATCAGACTCGAGAAGTATTTAAATTCTCAGGACTTTTACTCTTCGATATGATTTCTGTGCCAAAGGCCAATTC
The DNA here is from genome assembly GCA_003676415.1 of Plasmopara muralis. Lineage (NCBI taxonomy): Eukaryota > Oomycota > Peronosporomycetes > Peronosporales > Peronosporaceae > Plasmopara > Plasmopara muralis. Next base: position 32,567 of record RCHQ01000114.1, on the reverse strand, counting down.
AACAATAGAGTATGGTGATCACGTAGGTGTTGTCCAGCTGACATCTTGTTATTTGTGGCCGACTCCTAGTTCATTGCGACTACTTCTTACTAAACGGTGGCCCGGCACGTGGTCGATATCAGTAACAACCGATTATGATCGATGTACCCACGTCCGAAGCTTTGAATAAGAGCTCTAATTTCATAGATTCGCAGAAAGTATTAACGTCACAGATTTGCTGTGTAAACTTTTTGCAGCTAGGAAGTATACTGCAAATCTGCGGAAAGCAGGACAGAAAGAAATTTTGTTGAATCGCGAGTCAGCCGAAAGACTTAAATAGTTGTGCAGAGGGGTCACGCACGCCTAGGTCAATCCATCTACGACAACGTAGTACTATCGAAGTGCCAGCACACTAAAATTACAAGATAGGCAGCCAATTTCGCGCTTCAATATGCATAAAAGGAATAGTATTTGGAAGTAATTTGAAATCTCACACCTTACATAGTTAATTGCGTAACGGGTAACTTAAAAGGATAAGCCACCCTGATAATGCTAGTTTTGAGACGGCCATACTATGAAACATCATTCAGTCTAATCTTATCGCTACTAAGCGGATGGCTTTAAGTACGAAAGCACGCTCTGTCTTTGTACGATTCCTATCAGAGCGAAGTTATACACTTTTATTGCAACCAGTGATGTTGTATGGTTGGAGCGAATCTGTAAGAGTCGAATGCGCGGTCAGCTCACAAGAGTGCGAATAGTGCTTCCCGAATAGATCGGCATTACACGTATGAGAAGGATTATATCTTCGTTATCTGATCAAAAAGGAAGTGTCTGTGAATTTGACGCAATGACATTCTGTAGTCCATACGAGAAACAAGAGAGTTTATGCGTAAAAATCCATCGAAGAAGCTAAGAAATGTCTGGGTCTAAGTACAGTCAAAGACCTGAGCTCACGCATTTTCTAAACAAACGGCTGTGGTAGCCACGCTGCACCTGGAAGCATTTGTTGTCAGTATACACTAAAGCTAATTTGACTGATCCTGAAATAGTATGATCGTCCGTCACAGGGCATACAAGACGGACTGGAGATCTTGATAGTGCAACATATTGCTGCGCAAGTGCTTGATAAAATTTAAAGCGTCTGAGGGTGCTTTCCACTCATGGCAATGCTTTATCGGAGCATCGTCAGCAAAAGACTATTGTCGTCTGCGTCTAATGATGCTAGCATCCATGCAGATACCTTGCCCAAAACGAGGCCGCACACGATGAGCGTAAATATATTCGAAGGTAAATCTGGCCAACTTTACAAGGGTCAGAAAGACATGGTGTCCACCGTGTTGTAGATGGCGCCGAAGAGAGTGTCTCTGTCATCTTGAATTCGTGCAATATCTTAGCTGAGGCGGCTATCTCATCTGGGATAAGCTGAGTGTCAGTTGGCGCAAGTATTTTCGCCATACAAATGTGCGACCAAGCTCAATTGCAGATTAACAAGGTTAAATGAACTTAGCGGACTTTGGTCAGGAGCTATGACATTTACTAGCTGGAATGGCAAGTATTTTATTCAAAAAGGTGGCAGTCACCGAGTTTTCAGATGGACTGCGCACGGTCACGGCTCGGTTGGTTGTCTTTCGTGTATTGTAACGAATATCTGACCATGAGTCTCCTGCCAGCGAAATAAGGAACCAAACATGACTGGGGGATTGAATAAGTCGGCCAAGCAGGAAGGCCTCTTCAGCCTCGGGCCGGTGGTAGTGATCGGTACGAAAAACATCGTCGTGTCGTTTTTGTGGCAGTGTGGCATGCGAAGCATGTGCCTATTGTTTGTGTGGTAAACAATCGAGGTAGGTACATTTATTCTGCCCATTAATTCTGATTAATAGCTGGTATAAGCTAGCCAAGCGTGACGCCACATCAAACAGTGAAATACATAGTTGTGTAAAGATGATAGCTTAAAAGACGAGAAGCTGCACGACGCAACGCCCGTCTTTAGTCGAATTGACCAACAAAAATATTTATTGTATTTTGGCTCTTCTAACGAGTGGATTTGGTGAACAAATAGCAGGATAATTACGGATTTGGGTTTGAGATATCAATACATAAAAGGGAGCTGTTTTTTTTCTTTAATCTGGCTGATACTGCTCCACTTGTTATGAGGCTTGTTGACGACGTCAGCAACGCACCATTTGCAGACAAGTGTTTGACGGATATAGCGCCACGAATATGGGCAGATAAGCTGTCAATACATAAAATTCACTCAACACGGTTGCTACCGCTTCTACAGGCTTTGCAGCTTTCCGTAGAGCAAAAAAAGCACGAAGACATCTGTTAGCCCATACAAGCACAAGAGTGCGCTTTGAAAGGCCAACTTAGTCGGAAACTTACTACGAAGTAAAGTAAAATTTTGACGCACTTCCAACGGCTCGCGCTTAGACGTACGACGCAGTGAGGTACATGTCCACATAGCATATCCTTCTCAAGGAACCAAATCACCAGGGTCGCCCTGTATAAGCCACGATATGACTGCCAGGGCCAATCTTAAGTCCACTCAAGCGTGTAGAATCGATTGAGCAAGCGGTTTTGATTTTTCGCTAAAAAACGGCATGGACAAATGAGGGCGGCTCTCCGGCTCTTTTTGACCGCAAGGGTCATCGACACTTCTATGTGGAGTGAGTATTAGAGATTTAAGCTACCGGAACCCACGCGCTAGGACTAAGCTGTCACTATCGCGGGATGCTGGTAGCAATCCGACCAATATTGGGACCGGATTCCGTACCCCTCATTACACTATCGGTCAGTGGGGCGTCCCCCACCCAACCCTTAGCCCAAACGGGCGCGAGTTGGTAGGGCAGTCACACACTCGGGTGTAATGGCTCGTCCACTTTAGTGACTTATCTCCGGCTGCCTTAATTCGAATCCTATGGGTATCGAACCAGGTACCTCCCGGTCCTGGGTCGAATGGCTAACCGCTCGAGCCACAGGGTCGGTCTGGAGTAAGTATTAGAGCAAAGTACCGTAACGAGTATTGTGAGCTTTGTAGTTATTTTGCTCTCCGTAGTTTGTGGATATCGCGAGACTGGCTTCGGTAATATTGCCCAGATGCCGTTGCAATCTGAAACAAAAAACAGCAGGCACTTTATGGTAGACTTACAATGTTTTATATAAGACAGTGGCTGTAAACTTGTCATCGCGCTTGGAGCTTTATCATTTTTAACGTCTGATTTTGTCATAGCGGGTGAGGCCTTACGCATTGCCAGAGAATCCGACAACAGACCAAAAATCTTTTGGGGCCTACCCCGGGCGATACTTTTTTGGCAGCAACCTCGTATGCATGTGACGCCTTCAAAAATTGGTGAGCGAAGGGTCAGGTGAGTGCTTATCGGAGCATATATGACGATTTTTATCACATCCATTGCTCGAAGGTGGCATCCACTAGATGAAGGCGAATAGTATACATGCGCTATTTGTCATGGAGGAGCTGTAGATTTTTAAAGCATCTCATTCACGAGCGGCTCTTTGGTAATCGCGCTATATTTGGCTCTCCACTCAAGACTTAGGCGCAGCCTTTGTTGCTCGTTCAGCCATTGTTGCAGGTGCACCATACATTCTAGGCGCAGGCAAAAGCTTCGGGGCTACTTTTGAGGCAGAGACCTGTAAACAACGATCATTAAAGGTGACTTGGTCATACGCAGCTGACCAGTAGCCTTTCGCCGCCTGGTAAGGCATCGCTATGGCTATCAATTTTTGCAAATTTGAGTGATGAGTACTCAGTGATGATCCTACTGTGCTCGCTGGTATCGACGCCGCAATGCAGATGGAAGTACGAGTAAGACATGCAGCGACATACGTCAGCCATCAACTTGGTCGAGCCAACAAATGTCAAGTTGGCTACAGAACAGCTGACGGTTTTGTGCCGCAGGTGTCTATCTACGCTCACAAGGTTTGCGTTATATTTTTGCCTCTCGACGGATGGTTTGGATCCGAATGTAACGAAGTGGGTTGAGGACGAAGCAGCCGAACAGTATGATAGCTGAATGGTCAACGCGGTCTTACAATCGCTACTATTCACAAGTCGTAAGTCCTAAAAAAAGGCCTGTCGACAATAAAATGGACACGACGCTTAACACGTATCGTCAATAATAACAAATACACCTTGATGCATCAAGATAAGCAGTTTCACTTTTGCTCGAATGTGTTGATCGTGATCATATCGACGGGGCATAAATTTGATGTGCAAATTTAAAGAAGAATGTTCTCAAAGCTAAAATTATTAAGTAATGTACAACAGCCAAGCAAAGAACTTTAAACTGAAGTCGTCGACAAAAATTTCGTGAGCAATTAGAACACCTAGCTTTTTCCTCGGCAAATTTGCAATATGCACAGTGCATGCTAAATGTTTAACGAGGTATCAACGCGTTCATCCATATTCAAATGTTAGTTTGACGATTTAGCGCCAGAGAAATAGCACTCACCAACGCAATATGTTTGTTGCCTTCTACCGGTCGCGAAGATTTTAAATTCTTATAATTTTTATTGTATTGTCACAACGAGAGTTAAATTAACTACTGATTTTTGCGGTGTCAGAAAACTTCCTCTTGAAGACAATTTTCTGGATCGGATTTTACAGAACGGTACTTTAAGAGTCATTATGGCTATAAAATTACAAACAAAGTTGAGCAACCCTTCGCTTATTCATTAAAGGCGAGGTCGACGATGAGCCATGAGTTTGTTACGTTGCACAGGTTTTGAACAGCGTGGTCGGCGTCTTAGCATAAACAGCTTTGGCAAAGCGTATGCGTCAGTGTATGTTGTGTACTGTTTGAGTAGCCCATCTGTGTGCACGCAAGTATTTAAGCACGTCAAAAAACAGGATAAGTTTAGGTTTTGAGACAGGGTAGTAATTGTCAAGATGTGTCGAAAGATATCCTACCATCAAACGACAGAAGCGAGATTTAGGTTACGGCTGACATACTGTAAGGTAGCAAAAGAGATTGCACGACATCGTGCTGTTTCGAATAAATTGGTATATTTTCGCAACGTTGACTTGTTTGTTGCATCCTAAATTAGCATGTAAAGCCCGCTTACTTTATCTTATCCAGCGCTTAAAAATTGCCATAATTTACCAATGCCAGAATTGAGCATCATTAGTGACACAAACGTAGAATTTACTTCTCTATTATCGACTCTCTAAATTAAAATCACGTGTTTGTCCCGGCAGGTATAATAGTGCGGTCGTCAAATGTCTAAGCTGACCTAGGTGGCTCAAGATTATTCGTATTGATATGGTCTCACAATGCACACATACGACTCCCAATATCCTGAATTCGTGTAGCTTTTCTGTCACCAAATAGGAAATACCAAGAGAGTTGTCATTATGAAGCATACAAGAAATAACGTCGCGGTAGACACAAATAATGTCGTATAGCGAAGTCATCAATGCAAGTCTGGAAATATCAGTGCGGACGTCTTTACATTATCACTGCTGTGATGAAGGGCTTATAAGGCTGCTGGCTTGATGCACAAAAAATTACACATTCGTCATTGGCATGTGAAATAGAGCTACACGTACTCAGTATGCGTCACAATAATTAATCTCTATCATTGCAAGCCGCAAAGAAAAGAAAATGCATTACTTGCGCTATGAGAAGTAGCTCAGGTCCAAGGGTCATTACTTTGGCACAACAGAAGGAACTACTATGTTAGATTATAGGTGAATATACCGACAAATAAACCTAAAGTCCAGTTTTCTTTCGAATAAGTGGCAATTTTATCAAACTTAATCATCAAGGCTAATAGCAAATGTTAGAGTCACGCGTATACTTTTGAAGTATGTAGCTAAGGCCAGCGTTGATCATCCATCAGAGAAAAGATACGGCTACCCCACTCAACCTCGCAGCGCTTTAAAACAACTATACCTGTGTTTAAAATATGATCCTTTGAGAGGATAGAGCAGTAAGCTCGCTTAGACTAGTACATTCAGTTGAGCCGAACAAGAGGTATGCACGCCCAGAGTTATGTCAACATACTTTTAAAACACCTTCGACTAAAGACACCACAGTTGTTCGCGTCGATGAAACGATTGACGAGACAAATGTCCAATAAAGGCCAGAGTTGCTCACGGTAAGCGCAGATACGCTGGAAAGAAAGAAAGAAAAAATCTTGTCTATAATCAGGAGGTCAAAATGTCTAAATTATCCGCTTCGTCGCGATCGGAGTGATCAAAAGTGTCTCTGACCGTCTTTGATCTGAAACGACGAGCCCGAAGAATGATATTGATGTATAAGGCCTTCGATAAAGTCCTCAATTTAGCTGCTGCTCCTCTTGTTATGCTAATCATGCAAGCTCATGCTTTTCGGCAGCCTTCCAAAATAAAAAGGAGCTATCTAAGAGTGGACAACGATCCTAGGCCGCGTGTTAATACAGATGAGACAGCCGTTGGTGCCTTCATGGACAGAATACGAACGGGTGAGGCTCGAACAAATTATTATGATCAATTGACACATTAGCTTCTTTCAAAAAATACTTAAAAATGGCGGGCTAAATGCCCGAGTCAGCCAATCGTCTTTCGTAAATGCTTCTCGGCGGTGCTACCCTTCAATATATTCTATGTCAAGCGCGTCATGACTCAGGGAAACGAAAATTTATTTTTGCGAGAAGAGACAACAGCTGAAAAGCATTGTCGAGTAAATTTAGTTTTATTGAACATTGAAGAAGGGGGTATGACTGACGGGGTGGCACGGACCGAGCCGGGCTCGCTAGTTGTTGAGACAGCCGTAAGGATTTTAACAATCCTTGAACGATCATTATCGAGGTGAGAGTGTCAACCAATTGCGCTCGACGCTCCGCCGTCAAAACTTTTTTTCCATGTTTTGAGACTTTCTAAGTAAATAAAGTTGCCATGTCACTGTGCGCTTTGCGGCAGAAACGAGGGTGGTCAGCTCAAAATTTATTTTGGGCTTGTCGTTTCTATCGGATCGAGCAGTATCGCTACTGAGAGTAATTTATTGTGAAAACCCTTATGTAATTACAGGCAACAGGATGTCGAGGTGTCACTACTTTTTGACAGAAGGCTAAAAAATTTGTGGTATTTGTAGCTCAAACGATCTCATCATATTTATATGCTGTACTACACGTAAAGTTATGTACAACACAAAACAATATAGCTTCAACTTTCTTAGTAAGGTAATATGTGGGTATGCGAGAATTAAATTCTTAAACCTACCGAAACCTCTCTTTGATCATTAATTCCGCACTCAAAAAATGTTGTCCGCAATGGTGGCTCACTCAGAGCGCGACGCCGAGTGGCTCAAGTTCTCGACTCTGTGCAATGAGCTTCGCAGTGTCAAGAACTCAAAAGGTGCGTCTTCGATTGTAGAAAAGCTCCAGGCTTTTCTTAGTGACGATCGCAGCCGTCAACTGGTACATCGATGGCGCAGCTGGGGCTATTTACTCAATTGTCTGCTGCACGTGCTAAAAGAAGAAATGCGTGCTTATCTCAGTACTAGCGGTACTGGCCGCAAGCGCAAGATGCGTCCGAAGATTCCACAATTGCGCTTTTGGCACTATCTGCGGACGGAGCTGGAGACGGCCCATGTGGCGGCAGACGGCCCCATGTTGCATCTAGATCCTAATGGACGAGACTGTATTTGTCAGTTATTTGCATTCTCAGTAGCCGTGATTGACCGTCAAACGGCTGTCGAGCTCGATCAAAGCTTTGAGACGCTCGTGGACAAGGAGGCGTGGCTCACAGTCGAAGTTCTGGTGCAGTATCGCGTCTATTGCGCTGTGTTGGACTACAAAGACTGGAAGAACATGTTGCAGCTGGCTTTAGGCAGTATTTCCCCTAAATTTGATGGAAATTTGGTCGGAGATGCGAATACGGCAGCCACAAGAGCCAGGGTGATTCGGTTTTTGGTTAAAAATTGTTCGTTTGATGTGAAAGGAGACTTATTGTTGGGAATTGTAGACGAGATTAAAGTGTGGTTCGAAGCCGCAAAAGGCGAAGCGATGGAGAAAGAAGCCGATAGTTTGCTGCTAGTGATTGCGTCAACGCTGTTGGAAACACTGACAGACTTAATTAAGACAAATTTGAGAGCCATAGGCCCGTATTTGTTGAAGCGCGGAGTGACGGTGCTGGAGTTTATTGTCAAGTCAAACAAGGCTAGAAAAAATGGACTTCGTGGAGCTCCGGCGGAGTTTCTCATGCTGTTCTTTGTGTTGTATCAGCACAATGTATGTGCAGAACCAGAGTTTTGTTATTTATCGCCCATTAAGTTACTGCGTGAGATGAAGAAACTCGTTCACGTGGCAATGGGAGCAGATGAGATTAGTTTGCTGATGACGCATTTCAATTCAGCGAGGGAACAACGCTTGGGCAATGCGCTAGGTATAGATGATCAAGGAATTCGGCATTTGGCGTGTACAGCAGACATTATTTATTACCATGACACCTTGGTGTCAGATCTAATGCAGACAAGTGATTCCTTGGCGCAAGATGAGGACATTTATGACCCTGTTGTGGTTGGTAGCAAGCGGTTGAGATCTTCCTCGACTATATTAGCGTGGGAGACTGTGATCGAACAGCTATTTGATAGTCCGCGAGTTGAAACTCAGCAGCTGTACGCGAACTCACCTTTTCCTGCATCTCAACGCCAGAAGTCAACTTTAACGTATTTGCCGAGAAACTCAACTCCGACACAGCGAACAGAATCGAAGCAGAATTATGACTCAGGCTCATGGCTGCTTCTACTCCTCTCATCACTAAGTCGTCATGGCGACTATTACGTAAATAATCGCATCGGAGACCTCATGATGGTGATGCAAAAGCTCAGCAATATTCTCGTCGTAAAAGAAATGGGCAAGTGGCAAGTACTCACGTTGCAAAATTTAATACAGCTGGCCGCGTTGTCGTCTCGACATCGCGAAGTGTGTCACCCTAACTTAAATGAGCACTGGGCATCTGTGTGGCACACTTTACTTCGCCCTGAGCTTCCCTACATTCGCGTTACTGAAGGAGTCGGACTGACGCGAGGTCAAGCAGGTGATGCCGTACTAACGCTGCTAAATTGCTGCATTTCTTTTGGTCTGGTTTCCGAAAACATGATCGAAGCACATTATATGGATTTATGGAATCTTCCAGCTTTTCGACAGCCAAGCACAGAGGGTCCCGTGTTCCGTGGAGATCGTATAAAACCACATGCGAGAACTTCAATGGCTTCAATGTGCGTGTTGCTGTCCCTTCTCCGCCACGTGCAACTACCCCCCAACCTGCCCACAGCAGGACTACAAGGGCCCGTTTCGTTATCACTTGACGATGAGAATATTACGATGGAGCATGACATGAAACTTCTCCGGTCTTTATTTGACCATCTTCGTGAGCAGGTCTTACGGAAAAACACAGTAATGGTAGAAAACTCTGCAACTTCATATACTAAAGGAGACTGGCAGACTGAGATTTCTCCGTTGATCTACGCATCTGTAATCCAAGCATTATTGAGATCAAAGAACCCTCTGACCGACACAAGCGACATTATTTTTATGCCTGAGTTGATTCGCAAGCTGTCTGCGAGAACTCTCGACGAATGTGACAGCTGCATTTCAGGAGAAGAGCTTAATGGCTTTGGCATTGCCTTTTGCATGCTTGAAACTGGACTTGATCATCTTTCAATGGCGTTTCCGGAATCAGCAGGCATAAGGCCTCATGCACATTCTTCACCAATTCAAGCACTTCTTGGAAGCAAATCTGAAAATGAAGATTATAATGAGGTCACATCGCATGCAATGAAAACTGATGAACAATTCGAGAGACTTGCTGTCCCAGCCAGTCTCATAAATAAGTTAATTCTGTCCCAAAATGCTTACTGCCTTCTTTCTAAGAACTGTTACTGCAAGAAAGTTTACCGTCAATCCATCGCGACTGAGCGAATGGCACGAATTCGATCGAAAGTCACTGACTCTTTCTCCGATCTGTTGTCAGAGACATCAAGCAAGTTACCTTTAGATAGCAGCAGCTTAATCAAAGGTTTGCGCGTACTGGCAAACTCATTCGACGTAAGGATACGTAATATGGACGGCCAGTACTTTTTTTATGGACCTAATAATGTGCTCTTCATCCACTATCTATGCTGACAGGTTGGCCTTGTTCTTGCGGCAATTTACGCATCTGAAGATAGGACATCAATTAAAACTTTTGAAGCAAATGACAATCGCCTTTGCGCGCTTCCGCTGCTGAAGCAATTTTTCAGTTTTGCTGCAGATTATTATAAGCCGAGCTTAATAAGGCAAGCCCAGCAAAGTCACTCGATGTCGGAGAGCGTGCTTTACATTTTGAGAAAGCTGCACACCATAATCTTACTGTTACAAGGAAGGCATACGCTTGAAAAATGCCGTCACCCTTCTGCAGATCCGATTGATTTACGCATCCCACCAGATCTTCGCGCATCTATCAGAGCTATGGTTAGTATGCTGGAAGAGTCTCTTGAAATGCTTAGCGGCGGAGCCGACGCTTCTAATAACATTTCGGTACCATCGTTGCCTCGCCAACGTACTGGTTTTAGTTCGCGTAATTATACGTCTGGTTTGGGATCAAGATTTAGTCGTTCGTCATCGTCGCAGAACCAAGATCAGCAAACCCAGAAGGATTGGGATACCATGGATGACGGGTATGTTAATTGATTAGTAGTAACTTTGTACTTTCAATTATGTGCGTTGTTGTTGTCGTAATCTTTCAGAGACGAGAATCACATATCGCGTGATCGCCTTCCTAGTCAAGTGATGCAAAAAATTATTGGATTGTGGTGTTTTCGTGTGATCTTGCTGTTGAAGAAAGATAGCGGACTTTCAACGGTAAAAAACCATGTGGTGGCAGTTCAATTTAATCCTGATTTTGTGCTGGCCGTGGCAGTTCTTCTTTGCGGTGTAGCTGGGTCCGGCAGCCTAGAAGCTTTTATCACATTGATTGATTATGCAGCAGAAGAAGGCGTGCGGGAGAAAGGCACGTTGCGAAAAGGAGGTCCACGGGCAGGCATTTTTCTCTCTCAAGTGCTGTCTGTCCTAGTCCTCGCTGGGCTTGCGTATGAAAAGCGACATTATCAGCATAACGAGCATCCCCCTAAGATCCTTATGGAATGTGCAAAACGGCATCTCAAGTCTGTAGCTGAAAATGAAATGAATCAAAGCTTACGGATAGCACGTATGGCCGAGTTGCAATGTCTCGAGGTGTACTTCCGCCTCAACTCGCGTGAGTTTATTGCTTTCGAGGAAGCATGTGCTCGCGGTTTGATTGACTGCGATACAAGTGTCCGTTTTGTCGCGGCGCGCAGCCTGCAAACTCTATACTTTATGTATCCACAAGGAGGCGAAGGGATATTTCAGCATTTCTTCAAAGTAGAGGAATCTTTATTAGATGCCCCCGGACCACATCAGCTCACGATCAGTAATGACGACGAACCTATGGATGATGGTAGCAAGCAGCCGAAGCATTTAAGTCAAGATGTTCTTAATCCTCGACTTTGTGTGGACACATGCTTATCAGTGTTACTCAGCTTGTACGTAAGCGCTTGCTCGTCCCAGACAGCAATTCCTGAAGTTTTAAACGCTTGCGTCGAGATGGCCTCTATGCCAGTATCGCTGTACGGTGCTGGGATGCCGTCGCTAATATCACGGTGGCTACAAGCAATCGCGGAGTTCTATGGTTATGTGGACGTGTCCAATTTGCTGGACACTCATTTTTGCGCACTTTGGCACCGCTTTATAGCTGCAAGTCATCGGCCATTACTTCAAGAAACAGAAGATAGCACAGCGTGGATGTTAAATTACCCGGCTACTCCTCTTCTTCATGGAAAATTATTACTCGAACAATTTCCACTGTCAACTCTTCTTGGAGAGGAACTCGATTTTAGGGCTCGACGATCCCAGCTTATAAGGAAACTCGATATGATTGTTCCTATTGGTGTGCTTTACAGTTTTCTATCGAGAGATAACTTGGGGGAAAGAGATGGCCAGTTTGAATTTGTCGACGAGCTTCTTTCGTATTTTTCCCATGATGATCAACTTAGCGGACGTCAGCTGGACAATGTGATGTCAGTTATTGGCGCACAGCTGACCACAGATTTGCTTGCGTTCTCGTTCATTTTGTCGGGTCATTCTAATCCGAAGCTTAATCAAATAGCACACCAGATGACTGAATTAGTAGAGAAAAGAGCACCAGTGTCTCATCTCAGCCATGCTGTTGTCAGCAAAATGGCAAAATTTGTGATTTGGGACATTATCCAGATAAACGATGACGAGCTTATGACTAAAAGCAATCAGTATGAAAGTGCGCTGACGGTAATGAGGGAAATTTTTTCGAACTTTAATTGGAAGTTGATAAATTTGGCTGAATTACTGAGCGAGTTTCATGTTCTTTTATTACGAGCACGATTTTTTGATTCAAGAGCAGAATGTGCCGTAAATTGCTTTAATATTTTTGTTGTGGAGACTCGCAGCGCAGTGGCGGACAATACGATGCTACAGCACCTTTTGCTTTCATTATGCTTTCGATCAATTAAGCACTTAGCTGTTCGGAATCGACAGAAAATTGTCAGCATATTGTGTCGTCTTGTTCGTGACAGCTGCGAGCTTTATATGAAATGTGCAGATTTGTTTGGGAAATATCTTGGTTTAGTCGTACAGGAGATTAGCGATATTTTATTTCGGTGCAACTTATCTCCTCAGTACGAGGAGCAACTATTAAATCTAAATGCTGATGATCAAGCAGAATTAGAAAAAGTTATTTTTGCTGTGTGCAATGGTTTGACAAGTGGACTTGGCAAGTATGCCAATGAAATTGCTCTAGTTCCGGATGGAATATCAGTAAGCTTGGACAAGCTGAATGCGACAGTCATCAGCATTAGAGTCACTTCATCCGAGCTACACCAAAAAGACATTTGCACCAGACTGCCAAACACAAACGATATTAGACTGAGCCAAGCTAACGAGCAGATACACTCATTCATTCGGAAAGAACAGACACGTGGTATTAACTTTTATAGTTCCCTACCTTTTAGCGATATTTCGTGTTTGATCTCAGACCAGTCATCCAATCAGTCTCAAAATTCGATAGGTCTCTTTCCAGACGTCCACTTGTCAGCCGTCAGCACTAGCATAGATACGGTGCGAAATTCGGATCGATCGGTCAGAAAGCTGTACGGAAAACTCGCTCATACTCTATTGTTTATGAGCTCCTCCGGATCATTCGGGAGTGACGACTGCGGTAATAACATACGCACAAGCTTAGCAAATGTGCTAGGAGAGCTTGGAGCGCTGGATGCTAGTGATTATGAATTAAATCTGTCCAAACAGAAAGAAGATCTATCTCGCTTGTATCGAAGACATTTTCGTCGAGGCTCACTCTGTGAGGTGAAGACAAATTACTATCAAGTGATGTACGAGAGTGTGCTCACGTATTTGAGCTCGTTATTTTTCGAGGGAGCAAGGTATAGAAGTAAAATTGACCCTTCAGTATTTGAAGAAACTCTAAAGTCTGTGAAAAACGTGCTTGGTATTGACGAGGGTAAAGCTGCCTTAGTTCGGAGCGAGGATGGCGAGCTTAAGGCCTTTTTATTACCGTTTGGAAGCTCACCGCCTTCGAATTGGTCATCGACTGCCCCATGTTATCGTGAAAGTTCGGAAATCAACCCAAAGCGCACATTCCAACAACTTGTAAAGCTTTGGACGTCAGCGGAGGAGCTAGATTTCAAATCATGGGTTTGCTTTTTAACGGCCTGCTTGACCAGAGAGTCCCGAGATCCGGTGCTGAGAGCTTGCTCTGCGTTGTGTGCCATGCGGGCTGATATGGCAGTTTTTCTTTTTCCGTATGCACTTGATAGCATATTTAGGACGGCTCATGACAGAAAGAAGTCAGAGCTCAGTAAAGAGGCTGGTGGCTCGAAGATAGAGCAGGATTTTCGGATGGCGAACGCTGCTAATGAAGGTATCAAACTTATTTTGACTGGACTAGCAGGCTTCGATGAAAATAATAATGACAAGACGTCATTAAAATGCTCTTTTCGACCTCTTCAAGCTATACAGCTTATTATTCATAGTATAAATTTCTTGCGAGAAACGGAAAAAGCTCGATTTGTGGAAAGTAATGGCAAGTCGAGCAGAGGAAAAGGCTCCAACCATTTATCTACATCTACACCGTCTTCTACAATTGAGTTGCCTGAAAGTATTTTGACTTATGGCTGCTTAATCGATGTGGATCTCCTTGTCATTGCGGAGGCTGCTGTCTCTGTCAAAATGCCGTATTCTGCTATGCAATACGTAGAGATGTGGCTTGAGAAGAATTTAGGAGGAAGAATCACGTCAATTTCTTCCTTAGAGTGCGACGCATTGGGAAACAAGCTCCGTGACATACTTGTGGCGGCTTATAGCTTTGATTGTGATAATGACGGCATTTACGGTGTTAACGATGGACGCACAGTGACATCGCAGCTAATTAAATATAGTCGCGAGGGTGAGTATGCGAAGGCTCTTCCACTGTATGATGTATCACTGCAGTTTTCAAATCAGCAGCCGACGACTGGTGGAGACAGAGTGGGTGTTCATTCGCCTCCCCTTATCAAAGGCATGCTAGAATCTTTACATTCGCTTGGGTACAATCATTTGCTGGAAGGATATCTGCAGTCTTTGCAGTGTCATGACCTTACGAATGATCATAGCTTGGCTTCTGCTCAAGTTTTAAAGTACATTTACAAACGAGCTTGGATGAGTACACGGTGGGAAGACGTGTTGCCTCGTCTTTCAACACCCGAAGAACCTTGGAACAATTTTAAGCCTAAAGACATGGCACTGGCTCAGCAGCAAATGATATTTGAAAGCCTGCGATCTATAGCCCACAGGGATTTTGCTCACTTGCAACACGTTACGACAAACGCGAAGGTGGCAATTTTGCAGTCTGTTCAACTAAGTTTACTTTCCTTTGAAAGTACTAAAGACTCCTACTCAGCTTTAGCGTATTTACAAATTATATGTGAAATTGAAGAGCTGGCAAACCTGATCCAGAAGTCAAGCTCGGCGCAAACTGCGACTATTTCTTCGATGCAAACTGGAACAGGATTGTCATTGCTGCATGACGCATTCGTCGTTCCGCAAATAGAAGCACCCACAGCAATGCCTTTGCTTAACCGATGGCGACAACGACGTGGTCAAGTTAAAAATGACTTTGACACGACGGAAAGTCTAATAGCGCTTGAAGAAATTCTTATTACGGTATCAAAGCCGTCAGATGGTGACCAGGTGAGCATCAACTTGTTTTTGGATCTCGCTTCGCGAGGTCGCAAGGCTGGACAAGTGGCAGTAGCTTATCGAGCTTTGCTCAAACTCGAACAACTTCATACGCGTGGATCATTGAGTATATACGAGAAAATGTTGTGGCAGATGCAAAAGGCTAAACTTTTGTGGACTCAGCAAGAGCCTCGCAGCGCAATTTGGACCGGCAGAAAGGTGTCCTCCGAATTAACAGCTTCTTGTCTCGATTCATCTTTACCCACGACAGAAACAACAGCATTTAAGCTGTTGCACGCTAAGGTGCTCACAACAACAGGCAAATGGATTGCATCTCAGCGCTCGGAAAGTTCACAAGTTGTGCTCGAGGATTTTTTTCAAAAAGCTACAAAGATCATAAGCAGTATGGATACAAAGGTACTGTTCGATCGATCAAGAGATGCAGCAAAGACACACTTCGCCTTAGCTGAGTTTATGTCGGCGATGCATCAGCAAGTGAGCGCTCGGGTCAAGTCGAGGGAATGGCTAGCAGGTAAAAAGGTGGTGCAAGCTCGAAACGACGAACTACGAGAGCTGCAGACGATGGAGCAGAGCATGCAAAATGATAATCGAGCACACATATATGCTTTGAACAGAGAAGTTGTCTACGACATGAACGAGCGCTCGAAAGTAGAAGCTTCAGTCGATCAATTTTTGATTGGTGCGCTGTGCAACTACGGTAAGGGGCTATGTCTATCCCCAGTAGCTGAGTTGGATAAGGTCTTCCAGGTACTGTTGCTATGGCTTAACAATCAAAGCAAAGCGGGTATTAATCGAGTTTTTATCGAAGAATTGATCGACCTGGTACCCTCGTACAAGTTTGTTCCTCTATCCTACCAAATTATTTCGCGTATAAGTAGTTCTAGTGATGTTGGCACTTTTCAAGCGGCTTTACATAAGCTTGTGATAAAGATGAGCGTGCAGCATCCACATCATACGCTCGTTCAACTGATTGCATTAAAAAATAGTGGAGATGTGGAAGGCAAAGGCGCGCTGCAATTTCGAACAAACGTTGGAGATGCCAAGGCGGAAGGTGCGAAAGCTTATCTGGCAGAGTTAATGAAGACGGAAGAATGCGAGCTACTCGAATCCCTCAACAGCATGGCAAATGCATACGTGCAGTTAGCATTGTTTGACACAAAAGAGTATCACAACCAGAAGAAAAAAATCCCTCTTTCTAAAGTGCCCATATTCGAGACAAACTCGGGAAAGTCAGGAGCGACATCTTTCGATCAGTGTCTTCGAGTCCGTTCGAGACGTGGTGGATCAAATGTGATGCCAGCGGTACTGACGTCCACTATTGCACCACAAAGTGACATGGACTACTCAGACATTGCACGTATAATTTCATTCGAGCCTCAATTCTCCATTACCGACAGCGGCATACATCGACCGAAAATTATATATTGTTACGGCTCTGATGGCAAGCGGTACAAACAGCTGGTAAAGGGCCACGATGACACTCGACAAGACCTTGTGATCGAGCAAGTGTTTGAGACGATGAATCAATTTTTGATGGAGGAAAAAACAACTCGCAATCGCCGACTGCGGCTGCTCACCTATCGCGTTGTGCCGCTCTCTCCAATTGCAGGTGTGCTGGAATGGGTGGAAAACACTGTGCCCTGGGGCTCGTATCTTGTCAGCCGAACTTCAAAGAAACTGTCAGCTCATGAGCGGTACCATCCACACGAATGGAAACACACTGATTGCCGTCAACACCTGAAAAACGCACCGGATAAATTTACAGCGTTTTTGGAGATCCAACAAAATTTCACCCCAGTCTTTCATAATTTTTTCTTGGAAAGATTTCCGGATGCAGTGGTGTGGTACCACCGTCGATTGGCTTACGTCCAGAGTGCAGCAGTCACGTCAATCGTGGGCTACATTTTAGGCATAGGAGATCGTCATTCACAGAATATACTCATTCACGAAGAGACTGGAGAACTCGTACATATTGACTTTGGCGTCGTGTTTGATCAGGGCATGGCTCTTTTTACACCGGAGACTGTTCCTTTTCGACTTACTCGCGATATGGTGGACGGCATGGGTATTTCTGGTGTTGATGGCGTCTTTTCTCGCTGTTGTGAAGTGACGCTGCAACTTTTACGTAAGAAGAGTTCTTCAGTTGTCACAATTCTTGAGGTCTTTGTGCACGACCCACTCTACCGCTGGACGCTTTCGCCTTTGAAAGCTCTGCGTATACAGGGAGAACAGAACACAAAGTCGTTGCGCTTACGGAACTCAAGTCGCTCGATTGGTAACTTTGGTGGACAAGATAGCAAGGATGATACGCAAGTTGCTAAGGAATTGCAAGCTCAGCCCGGAAGTCTGGATGCTGCGGCTAGAGCTTTAATTCGTGTCAAGCAAAAGCTTGAGGGATACGAAGACCCGAATGGCAGTGCACTAAGCATTGAAGGACAAGTGAAACAACTTGTGAGCATTGCTCAAGATCCGCACAATCTCTGCAAACTTTTTCCAGGGTGGGCTCCGTGGTTGTAGTGATTTACTTGTTTAAGTACTGCTGGACATGCCGGTATATTAACCCGTAGCCACCTTACTTTGAGCCAGGCTATTTGCAAAGCTTATTATCTTGACCTTGAGGAAAACTTGCCGCCAGGGTTGTATTAGCGACTATTTAAACATCGAATGTCGTCTAGGACGAGTGCCAGTCACCGGTTGTGAGATGGACTCGAGCCTCGAGTGCGTCGACTCTTTTGAAAAATGCTTCGAAGACTTCATAGAACTGAATGATTCGTCGAGCACTGAAGCGGTTGATTTGTCGACAACAATAACAAATAATTTTGCTGGTCTTGATTGTACGAAGACCAAAGCCATTAAGAGAACATTGGTGTCGGGTATGAAGATTGTTTTTGAAAAATGAGAAACACTATTTTTAAGAACTAGGTGTATTCGCAGATTAGCAAAGCGCTGTCTGAGGAAGAGTGACATTAATATAGCAGCAGTAGGATCAGCAAGAGATCCCGAGTTATATCGATCGATATTTACAAAGTTTAGTTGCAAAAAAGTTTGTAGCGTTTGCTGAATCGATACCAAGTGCCAATGCTTTAGTAGCAGTAGCCGTTCCAAGTGTGATATCAGTCAAAACCTTCCGACCGCTACTCCTTTCACAATCAAGCTCTTACAACTAAGTGTATTAATGTCACTAATATTGTGATTGACACCGGCATTTATGCTCAGTTAAGCGTAATCACGGTCAGAAACCCACTTGCATCGAGAAGATTTAGAAAGCAGAATTTCAAACAGGTGTTTGAAAGATCGTATGTAACGATATTCAAACTTACGTTGTATGCAATTATGAGCGCTATACCAGATTTTGGATCATCTCTTTCAAAAGGGGGTCATTCGATGAAAGACATTCCTAGTGAAGACACTTTATTACCGCTTCACATCGGTCTCACAAACAGCGGTTAAATCAAAGGTTGCATCTTCATTTGAGCGACATATTTGCTTATCGGACATTTTTTTTGCGAGGAAACCTCATCAAGAGTAATATGGACACCTTCATGAAAAGTTGGACGTGTACATCGCGATTGCTTACCCCGATGCTCCAGTCTTGATTCGAAACGGCATATCTCTATGAGTGTCAATAAACTTGAGCTGTGATCGAGCCTATTTTAGCAATGACAAATTGAATCAGAAGTCTGTTCTCGCATTATTGTACGCGTGGGAGGCATTTCAAAATTAGCATCGCTTTTCTACGCCATAGCAGCAGCTGACAAGATAACTTGTTTAAACGCTTAACATTATACAATCTAAAAGCTAACTCAATGCGTGACTTGAGTAATTCTTGTCAGAGATATCATCATTCGAGGTGTTGACGAACGTAGCGTCGTCTTTTTCAAAGGCAAAGCTCTTGAGTGAACGATGTTTTTCAATTCAGAACAGGGCAACCTCGATACAACTTTGAACATTCAAATTAAACATTCGTTTCGTAGACTTGATTATATCGAGCTAGCGTAGCTTGCTAATTGTGCTGTGTGTCTTTGGCCTTAAAGCTATCCCGATCGGCCTTACTTTGCAAACGTGTTTTCATTTTGTTTGCCGAAACGCTGCTTTAAAGTGCGGAATTATTGTCAGACATAATTACGTTTGGAAAAAAAACACCGAGTCCATAACATAGACAGCTTTCGTTTTGTTTCACATTACAATAGAGGGTACCACAATAAATGTAGCATTTTGAGGCGGCACACACTCACTACAATGCACGTGTCGTCGCATATGTTGGCAAGCCAACGACAAAGTCAAGGCTCGTGGGTTTCCAGTAATCGACGTCTGAGCCGCGGATTCGACTATTATGTTACCGTGAAGTCACATAAAAACTGAGTATAAACTTCGTAACCCTTATTAGATCATTATGATCCGTTCTATCGTGAAGAAAGTTTCTGTTCGTTCACACTGGCGGAGCTCAAACGCTATCGAGGACAAAAATTCGCAACAATGATCTCGAACCGGTACTTCTTACATTTTTTGCCTCAACTGGGGTGAGCTCACCTTATATTTGGGTTTGCATGAGAGCACATCAAGCTTATATCTATCTAGCTTGTTCTAAGCGGTAAGATGTACTTCACAAGAAATGACAACTAATTAGGCATCTGGCTTGACAAGTGAGGCGTATTTATCGTCTTCTGCGATTATGTTAGATCATTAAAGCTAATGTTCATGTGATGCACGCAAAAGTTAAGTAGTGCGAACTTAATGGTGATAATTTAATTGTCGTGAGCAGTCTTGATCTGTCTAGGAGCTCTAAGTTGAGATGGCTAGATAGCAACCGTATGTTCCGAGTTGGAGTAATGCGCAGCCGATAACACAGTCTGAAGCGATTCATACGACACTTAACGGCTTTCGAAGCATTTTGATGCTATCAAATCAACCTGGTGCCACGTCTATTGTTTGCCAACAAAGACTCGGCGTGATTGCATAGTAAGTACTCATCAGAATTTTGGCCTAATCGTTTGAGCAAAATCTCTAAAGCGGGCATCATTAGTAATTGCTTCTTTTCTCGGCGTACACCAAGCAATGAAGCATTTACTCACACCATCTTGCTAGACTTGCTGACTGCCTTTTAAGGTTACAGTGAAACAGCAGCAATAAAATAGACCAGTACACTAATGAAGGAGAGCACGAAAACATAGCTGTTCACCATTAAGCAGCGTCTTAACTTGGGATGGTGTGCATTGCATGTAGTAGGCACGACGTTTACAAGAATAGAAGTTGGCGAAGACTTGGTCTCGCGATAGGTCGTGACACCCTAATCGATTTTGTAATTCATTTTGACAATCACTTCGCAAATCTTTCTTATCTGCTCTTTGTTGAGCCATGTCATCAAACTTACATGATTGATGGACTAACGTTGTGAGGAGATTGCCGTTAAATAGTTCGATAATTGTAGGATTGCTAAGGATCTTACCTTGAGTACCCATCGGAAAGTTTTTCTGGTGTCATCGGATACGTAGTGTACAGCTTCTTTGTGGGCCAATTGCTGCCATGAAAATCTGTGCTTTAGTAAAAAAAAAATTCTTTGTTAATGCTTCAGCTTGTTCTCACTTCCAATTCTATGCTCAGTTTTATCTCATGGAAGAACTAGTCAACCTGTGCGCCTCACGGCGTAAATGCGGATAAGAGAAGGAGCATATAAACGAAAGCACCTGGAGATCACTACCTGCTGATCTAATTGATCGATCAAGACCGATCTTGTACGTGACTAAATTTGCGGCTAGTTTAGCCTGTTAAGCTTAGCCGTGTATCCCAACTCAGATCTTGCCATACAGTCGTATTATCATAAATCATGACAGTGTCGCAGTAGATAAGCTTAACTGCTTTAATTCCGGAAGCTTGCCCCATGGCCTTTTCGCGTTTCAAACAGCAATATAAGAACTGCTTATGACATAATATTTAGAGGTTTGCTTTGACATTCTCAAAAATCGATTAAAGAGAATGCCTCCACATGTACAAACTTAACATCGATGAAGCAGGTGACCTGAAGTGCAGTGCACTAAGCACAGACTTTTTTTCGTCAATGTAGTTCTTGGGGACTAAGCCACATAATCTCACGATTTGCAGAGTCAAATACAAGCTAGCGCAGGCATATATGTGTGGTTTGAATTGGTGTGGCCAGGCCTTTGCTAAAAGGATTAAACTTGGAGTCGGAAGCTGGTATTTGATAATGTCATCCCGCCTGTGCTAAACTAATGCGAACGATCAAGCAATATCCCGATCTATGAATGTGAACTTCTCGTCTTACAAACAGATACGTTTGCTGCATCAACTTTATTACGGTGTAAATAGCGGATGTGTTAGTGCCCAAGCTTCGGTTTTGACAATCAAAGTCATAATGGAGTGGTGTGCATCACAAACAGTGTGATTGTTGACAGATTGTCAACGATTTTAAGAGCAGAATAGGAAGGATGGCGGCTAAAAACCGCTTCTCATAACTTTAAATGAATCTTGAGTTTTGGAAGAAACGCCCGCTTTTCACTACTCTAGATTTAGATATTAAAAGCTTTAATTAAATGAGACTGTTCCAACTGGTTTGGCCGCTTCGAGACTAACAACAATGAAAGCGAGCTCAAAAACGCAAAGGTAGAAGAACTCTTTACAAGAAAATACCAGAATATTATTAACGAGCCTGGTAATTATGGTAATATGGGTAAGCTTAAAATTTGACCAAACTATAAGACAATGACTAATTAAAATGTCTCCGAAGCGGACCGAAAAACTGGTGCTTGATATCACCACGTACCACAATAACAATATTCCTCGATCGATTAGCTTGACTCCACACGATGTTCAAAGTTGGGTTACCGAAGCAAAGACTATTAATGACTAAGCTGAAGTAAAAACAATTGGAGCTGGAGATCGACACAAACGATTTCAAGAAGCTAACACTTGACAAGAAAGCTGCACGGTGAAGCAAAGGTGTCAATAAAGCTATTGGTATGGGCAGATATCGATTTAAAAGTCAAGTGATCCTACATCGCAAAACGATTAAAAAACGGGCAAACAGAGACAACTGTCGCTAAGTTTGGCAACATAACCAAAATTATTAATTTTATTTTCATTTACTTACAAAACCCGCGCAATCTTTGATAGGAGATAAAGTCAATCAATATGTTAATAGAATTAATTTTGAGCCCATTTTTGTGGCCCCACTATTGTCCAGCTATTACTTAACAGGCTTATACAACATGTCTCCTTTCTTAGACCAAATTATGCCAAAACGTTTTTTTAACGTCTAAATATGTCAAAAAAACTACTATTTTTCCTTCGCTCGCGATTTAAATGTCATTTTTTGTCTATTCAGAAAAGACGGTAAAATCAATTCACAAGGCTCTGATGGAATAATCATCATCTTTTGACTCTACAATCATTGCATGACATGAAATCAATTTGTCGCATACTCCTCTATCCTGAAAGAAAAATGATAGAGCAAGAGCTACTCAATATAACGCAAGGTCGCGCTCGCCAGGCATCTACAGTGCAAGACATGTGAGCAAGCGCTCAGTGGTCCAGTTATGTATTTAATGACACCAACAAAACATTGCAAACAGGCCAAGCAAGAAAAATTAAGGATCTCTCAAGCTATCGCTTAAGTCGCGGTTAAAAATTGAAGACGTATTTGATAGCAAATTTCATACGCACCACTTTGCACCTAAAAATAATGACGTATGTAGAATTTGCTTTTGCTTTCGTTTTTGACTACTTTGTCGCTTTACTCGCTTTGATTCCATTATGCCTGCTCAACTCATGCCAAATCGGCCGAAAAGGCTATTGCTTACCAACGGTATTGTTTCGACAATTGAAACATGTATCACCCTTTAATCAGGCGTTAGAAATTACTCTCTGAACAAACCAATGCTTTATAAAAACTGCCTCCGATAAAGTAGTATATTGCTTTGGTGACCTCCATTAAATGTGAGATGTACATTTTACGGGTGATGTACCACTCGAACAACGACATTATAGGCGAATAGCGTACTTTTAAGAAAATAGAGCATCTCACTAGGTATTGTGCACACTTGAGGAGATAAAGTATCTTGACATTTACAATGTTGTTGATGATATCGGTTCGCATCAATCGACGGCTATAAATACAGAAAATTAAAAACCGAGTGCCCACGTCGTACTCTTACAGACGTCACCATCGTAAATCCTTGTCTCATTAAGCTTATCAAAAATGATTGTGGGACCACTAGCAATGTTACAATTTACTTTAACCTAAAATATCTTTACTCTCTCCCGATCGAGTAGGCTAGTCTGGCTGCTTACAATTTAAGCAATTTCTTAGACCAAAATCCCGGGCGATGCGTCATAACGAGCAGTGTCGCACTTCACACAGCTGATAAATTTGTTGCCCCGATGTGACAGAGCTGTTGAGATTACTTCCTGAAGAGCCACTAGCGGTCATCTGGCAGTACCCAACCACAAAGATACTTTTACTTTTGCGACAATGCATCTGAGTAATTAAGTGACATAACTTGTTTTTGCTTGCCTTATCGTCTTAAGACCCGCTGTTTTGTTGACTTGACAAGCCTGTGTGAGGAGTCATTGCGCGGTGAGTGGAGCTGTCATGGGTGGTTTAGCGCGATTTCTGACGAAGAATCGGATAGGCATTGGCAAAGTGTGTTCCAGACAATCTAATTCTTCTGACCCAAGGTGGGGATGAGCTCAGTGCAAGTGGAATACATGATGATGGGATAACGAGATTTTACATGCTTTACGTGTATCGCTTATTAAGTAAAACCCCGTAATGCTAGTCCGAGTTGTATAGCAATGCTCTTCCTTCTTTATTATTCAGCTGTTACGGCTTCATGAATTAAACAAAGCGTTGCTCCACCATCGCTCAGCCTCTTCTTCAGCCATTTTTCTAGTTTGAAAGGCCTACTAATCCCTCGGCCTCACACTGTTCAGCTGTAGAGGCTAAAGTCTCAATGCGGTACCTGCGTAGCACAAATCTTCGACCTGAGAACGAAAACGAAGTGCGTGGGGTGCAAAAAGAATACACAGAACACTTGCGGAACACGAGGTATGCGACTTGCTTTTTGGAAATTTTCAGCAGGTGTGTCGGGTTTAAGGTTGTTATCCGTCCGTAAATAAAAGAACAGGCGAGATTATGTCTGTTTCGACAGTAAAGTCATGGTATTGTTCTCATATAATTTATAAGCCAATTGTTGGCCTTAAAGTCCGCATAGAGATATTTTCTCATGGCTTCTTCCCTCTTTTTCTTCTTCATCAAAGTCGATTTCTTAACTCGATGTAAGTCATGTCGTATACGATCAGCATTATTTTTCTCGCAGTCAACACGCTTAGTATAGGGACGCCAGCAGCTTCAACATCATCGTAAGCCCGGCACTTATTTCGGTCAAGCTGAAAAGCAAATTGAAGAAGGCCTTTCATCGGGAGCGCCTTTGACAAAAAAGTCGCATTACTTTGGGCAGTAATCGTTTCTTCAATCAACTCTCCTTGTCTCTCATAAACGACCGTCTGCTAGAGGACATAATACACTTCTGTCGCCCCAGAACGTGATACGACGAATGGGCTTTGGTACGAGATTAAGCCTTCTCTATACCTGCCGCTCCGACAATTATAACCCTTCAAAACCTCATTTGATCCAAGATCGAGTACTTAGCTTGACACATACTATAGGCTCGAGAAGGGTCGAGTTGTTTGTTTAGTCACAGCGTCTTTGCTTTCGGTATCAAGGGGTCATTGCTTTCGAAGTTAATATTACGATTGGTGCTTGCGTCGCTGCTGTTTTCGATACAGCTTTTGCCTTTGAGGACTATTAAAATCTTTATTGGCTCGCGGATGACGTCGAAAAAGTCGGCTAGATGGCAGCTTTTTGTTACGGGTCAGCGATCAAGAGTGGTATGCGTGACTCACCCACGGATTTCCACCATAACCTCGAGCTTTTTCAATTTCTCTTTGGATCCTCCATCGATTAGGGGGGGGGCGCCACATCGTCTTGCCGCGATGTGGAGGGGATGCCTTAGCTATATGCAGAAAGAGAGGGTAAATTGAGGTCCCGGGCTTCGTTGTATGCCTAGATTGACAAGTTTGATGCCACCAATTCGTATTAGTAGTCATGTCATCTTGTTTTCATATATGATCTGAATTCCATTTGGATGTATCAGTAAAAGTTAAATAATCAACAATTAATGTTTGCCGAAGCAGGCAGTGATCCCTTTTTATTGATGTTTAAAATAAATACTTGGCCCCTTCACTGCATTCTTCATTCTCGTATTATTAAGACTTTCGACTCCTTGAGCTCATAAATGTCAAAACTATCTTTCCCACAACGACTTTATCTATACGACATCAACTTTTGAATTCGTACAACAGCAGAAAGAGTCTTTAGGCTCACAGTGTCTAAGTATCGCACGACACATCAATGAAGTTACTCATTAAAGTCGTAAGAGTACATTTGCGCCGTGAGCGTCAATTAAAGGCTGTCCAAAGTGAACAAAATCGTAGAATTCTGGTTATTTTTTCTTAACTCACCAACATTTATGTCAGACGCCAAAGAGAGATAGTGTCCTCCTCATCGAAGTCCAAGCCCTGCTCGCGAGCTTGCGGCTCGTACAACGAAGTCGAGTCGTCCAAAAGAATCGCTACGCATTTACCCATGCCCACCTGAGCCTCACACTCACAAGACTCGCAGATCTGACTCGAGCGGAACAAAAGCGACTGTTTTTGTAAATTGTCTTCAATTTACAATGTATCGCGCGATAGATTGGAAAGCGGGGCGATATAACATGTCGGTCCAAAGAAAGGCACATCACATGCAGATCCAAAATTCGACTTCTGAAATTACCAGTAGTCTTTTACGCGGACTCAACGAAACTGCAGATTGTATTCGTGCTAGTCTTATCTCATTCATGCCCTAGGTCGATAGAAAAAAGGTACCATTGGGCACAAAGAAATATGAAACAGTCAGCTCTAGCGAAGCCGTTGTGCGAGTAAAGCGGTGCCTTCGGTACAAGTTCGCTCGGTTCAAGACTATTGGCGGACTGCCGTTCTGCGATCTATGGTCTGCAGCATCATGCTTTAGTGAAAATGGCTTCTGCAGAAGTCGCCAAGGACCTTAGGATGAGCTCCTTACACTTTAAATTCGAGCGGCGGGGAGCGCGACCATTCTAACGAAGCTCATCATCATGATCAAAGCGTCTACAACGTCAGCGAGGTCTTGCCAAAGCGGGGCTTCAAGCTTTCAAAAGTCCCAGAGTGAGGGTATACTTCTAAGTCTAAGATTCTGTCTTGACCTTATAAACGACGTCACGCAGCGAAGAATGGCGTCTTGTAGTAAAATATAAGCAATTGTAAATCCCCACATTGTAGCCCCTACAGCTGAAAGATACGATCGAAGCAGCCACAGAGCTCATATAGTCGTGAGGGCTTCATAGACACACGCACACACACATCTTATGTATCGTTACAAAACGCCTCATAGCACCGAAACCCAGCCACATCGCACTAAAAGCTTGACTCCCAATACAAACTACGAGTCTGTAGCACACCGTCGCGCTTTTTGCGTTTAAAAAGTCCCATTTGCCACCGCGATCTCCGCGCTTGTCATTTCCAACTCTCCACCGTCTTTGACACGTCCACACGCCGTCGAAAGGGCTTCCGGGGCAATGCCAGTCGCATCAGTACGTACAGACGCGTCTCTCATACAGCCTCCCAGTTCTTTGGCGCCGATTGACCTTGTCGACGCTGATAAAAGCGGTGCGGACCAGCTCCTGCGCGACACCAATGCCTTGCTCTCGAAATTGGGGTTTGGGGACCGTGCGTTTGCCCACACTGCCGACCTTGTTGCCAGCGTTTCGTCCATGAGTGTGGCACTGTATGAAAAGCTCTTCCAGTTCCGACTGCGCGACGTCGAGCGCAGGCCACGCACTCGCCAAGACTATGAGCACAATGCCCAGTTGGTGGCGGACGCGTTACGGAGCGCTCTCTTGGAGCAAGGAACAAATGGCGATATGGTCGAGGAATTGACGGGCGAGCGATTGTGTGCAGGAGATGTGGGCAGCATTCGTCGGCTGCTGACGATGCTGGACCAAGTATACACGCTCTTGATCGAGGAGAGCGGGGAGAAGCTACGCGATGAAAGTCTCGCGAGTCTTGGGATCGCGACTAGCACGCATGTGCCCGCACATTTAAAACAAAAGGGATCTTCCAAGCTGGTCACTAGAGGAAGAAAAGCTAGGGTATGGAAGAGTGACGATTGGAACAGGACGCAGATGAGAGATACTCAACGGAAAGAGAGAAAGAAGACTTGCCGGTCAACAGCAAGTCAGAAGCAGGAGGAAGTTCGTGCTGGATGTGCAGGCAATAGGCGAAAGAGGCTGCCAATAAGCAAGAGTAGCAGGGCGCAGAGAGCTGAGGCTATCGCTGAAAACACCCAGAAACGCTCACGTATGTTGGAGCAGTCTTTCAAGGCGATTGGCACTACGACTACGCGTCACAAAGCTTCGAAAGGGGCAACTAGAAGCGGGCGAGATCATCGCGAGGTGGACAAGGAGCTTTTGACGACTAGAAAGTACGGACGCTTCGTTTCGGCAGCATCTAGTCCTAGCTCGAAGGATGGAAAGCCTCGTGTCACGAAAGCATCGATTGACGATTCCAAACGAGCGTTTTTTGAAGGCGTGTCCTCTGTGCACCTTAACAGCGACGAGAGTATGCATGTCATCGAGGACGAAGGTATTCTCGCGCACGACTTTTCTTCGATTTGTCTTGAAGACGCTGAGCTTGAACACAATGACGGTGAGGATCTTGCTAAATCGAGTCGCGATGGTGAAAAGAAGATATTCAATGAAGTGTCAACGACAGAGACGCAGCACACGAACGCCAAGCAGCAGAAAGATCAAGTGGACGATCCGTTGACAGTCAGTCCTGTCAAGAAAAAAGTGGCACGTGGTGAGCCGCACGCTCCAGAGCGGCCGCGTAAGGCTTCGAAACCACGTCAAGATAAACTCAAGTTGCTCTACCCACTGCTTCCGAAGACGATCCAACACGCAGCACAGTCCAAGGCACACGTACAGTCTTTGCGCTATAAACTTACCCTGAAGAATCACTTGCAGGCATTGCGGCAGCGAGAAACGTGCCAGCGCCAGCACTTGGAGCGTGCGTTCAAGTCGGGGGAGCACTTGGCAAACGTGGACAAGATTCGAGCTCGTCGGTTTGAGCAGGACGTGCGTTTGCACCGCATTGCGATTGGATTAAAGGCCAAGCACGAAGAGGAGACGCAGTTGCGTCAGACGTTGCATCACTTGCTCGGGTTGGAGAAAGAAAAGCTACGGGAAGAACATCGATTGACGACGTCGGTACTCAAGCAGATCAAACAAGAACACACGGAGCGCGAGGAGGCCATGGAGACCTTTTACGCCATCCAGATCCAGCTTGTCCAGGAGCGAACGCGTCGTGAAGTCAAGGAACGAGAACTTGTTGAAAAGGCCCAACGCGCCGCGTCGGACAAGATGATGCGCGAGCTGCGGTATGAGAAAGAACACCAGCTGGCTGCTTTGCTGCAAGCGAAACAGCACCTGGAAGAGACTCGTCGATTCCGTCACGCTTCCCAGATGGCGGCTCACTTGTCATGAAGACGGAACGAAAGTCATGAATGCCGTTGGCAGTGCTGCAATGAAAGCGCGTGCACGTGATGCACGGACGCAAGAGCCGCACAGTTAACACCAAACGAGTCTCGACCCGTACGAAGCTGTCGCGGAACGACCAACTACAAGATACTGGACACGCTTTCGAGGATACATTTAAGTGGGATTGCGAAGGGATCTTGTTGCTCCTTTGATAGCCAAAGGTCTTGTTCGCAGATGAATCGTTGGCGAGCATCGGGTTCGTTTCTGCTACGTCGTGCCTAGCATTAAACGTTGTGCAGACTGTGAAGGGAGCCGAGAGTCTTTGACTCTTGCTTGCTACGAAGTGAGACTTTTTCGACACGAGAACTTCTTGATCGAGCTTTGAAAACTGACGAGTCCGCCGACCGAATGAACATTGACCAAATCTTTGACTCCAGTTAGTCGATGATGTCTGTGGCTTTTTGTACTACGAGTTATGGGGTCTGCGATATTCACTGACGTATTGAATGTCAAAGCTGGGGCTGGAAGACCGCACAGCGTCGCATAGTTTAATCTCAATACGACCGTATCACTCTTTTTTTAATTGTATCACATACTATGAATTAGTAAATGTACCAATTGATATCTACAAGATCCTGAGAGAAAAATACGGGCTAGTTCCTTATAATCTTTATGACGTTGCATTAAATCTTCACTTTAAGTCTTTACGACGAGCGTGATGCTATCGCATTCGCTCAAAATGTTGTTGGAAAAGTAAATCCCATGGTTGAGGGTAGGATTTGTTGTCCAAACGTATGTAAGAACTTCCATCTGAGGCAATCGCGAGCGACACGCTGTCATCAAAGCTTGCCGATTGTTTATTCTTCTTGCTTTGCAACGTGGAGACTGCCTTTCTAGCTTTTTATATCGTGGAACGTTATGTGTTGCCGTAAAATTGTAAAATTGCGATGTGCTCAAAACAATGTGCTTGAGCTGCTTCATCAAGCCTTTAGCTAATCATAATCGCACAAGTCCAATCATGATAAAATTTACATTAGACTTGATTCTTTACTTGATCCACATCGGTTAAATATCGATTGCACAAACAAACCTTTGATTCTTGTACATGGGCTGAAGCATACTAATACGCTAAAACCAAGCCCGTAAAAGCATACCTGTCTCATTATTTCTAGTTGTTCACGGTGTAAAATTTAGAAATAGGGCTAATTACGCATGTATGGGTCATTGATGATATGGCTGTCGTCTTGCAAACTCGGAATTCAACAATAAAATCCAATTATGTTTCCTCGTCATTGAATTTTAAGGCTACGTCTGAAGTTTTTTATGTCGAGTGTAACGTTGCAACGCAAAGCATGTGCGTTGCCGTCGCCACTGACAGGTTTATCGGTAACGGCTATCGTGCCATACAAGTACAACATTCCCAAAACACATATGCCTTAGTATATCTATATAGTTTAGGATCAGAAGCAGGGTCCAGATGCCCCATATCCATTTGGAGTCAGGAGACTTTATTGACCAAAAGCCAAATGAAGTAAAGAAGAATGAAAATCTTTAGGATGGTAGCAGAAGGTGACTGAGAGCCACCATTCAGGCTGTAGCAAGACAAGAACTCGTAAGAGCTCTCCATTTGATATCACTTCTCATCCTGCTTCAAATGACCAAACACCTCCTCCTTCACCGACTTGACCCCCGCTCGTCGTCCAAGCCTCGTCCGACGACTGACAAACATTAAATCTTTTAAAAATCAATTTTAAGCTGGCTGCACAGATTCAATTCTTTTTCACTACGTTGACCGCGGCTGATGTCGCTATCAATGCGTTGTATAATGACCACGCATTTGTCTCTTACTGCGGTATTATAGCGGCAAGTGGCAATCATTATATGTTGCACAGCCAAAGACTAACTACGGCTCGTACTGTCGAGTTGTCGAGGTGAAGGACTTCTATGCTCCAATTCTAGGAGATCATATAATCTTTAGCAGACAGCACTCAAATACGATACAAAGCCGAGTATTTGTGTTGCTCGCAAGAGAGCTTCGCCAAAAAAATATTAAGCGGAAGCTCGAATCTTTCGAGCACCTCATGGCTATCAGTATGTAAGTTTTTATAGTTTTTGCGCAATATTTAAGCTTCATTTGTGCAAATAACCTTTTTCCTCTTCATCTCATGTACGCCGAAATTTACACCGTATCTTCTTCGATGGTTTCTAAAAAGACTCAACGAGCGGTCTTTTCTTGAGACATCACTCGGTTTCAAATGCGTATCCAGACTCTCACGATCGATCCTTTCGCATCATTCGGATAACGCGTCATGCTGGTGATCTAAGGTGTTTGCAAAGGTAGGATATGGCTATTACGAGCACTGATAGCGGATATTCAAAAATAGCAGTATAGCAGTAGCTTATTTTTTATTAGTCAATCCAAGGAAGCCTGCTGCAAGTGTAATACTATTATTGCGAACCTTTTTCTACTTATTTTGACGATCACGACTTGTTTTGACTCGCGCCAATCGTCGAGTAAATACTTGTGCTTAGGCTGACCAAACACTATACGAATTTTAAAATGGTAAGCAAAGCTTCTTGGATGACGAAGCAGCTCTTGCACAGAAGGCCTCATTATCGACTATACAAGACACCTGGTATCTTTAAAGACGAATCGTGACATAAAAACTTAGAAAGTTGACTTTCTACGATTACAAATATAGTAACGAAAAGCCAATCGACAAAACTTTATCGTTTATCAGACGATAAGAATTTAGCATGTCACTGCAAAGCAAGACACCGACAGGAAAGCAGCAGCGACTATTATTTATTTTCTATCTTTGTCTTGCTATGTTATCAAACTTTAAATCTTTGACTGTTCGACATTGAAATATAGTAAGCCCTAACATAACATAGAGCTATACCATACTGCACGTGCTAACGTACAATTTGTTTAATGCATTCGCATGACACATCAATTCCGACTAAGCTTAATTTGTCATCGCTTGCCAGCGTCTGTCGTACTTTAAATAAGCGATGTCAACTCACAAACTTGTCTTGAACACGACACTCGGTCGTAAGAACGGATTTGAGGCTCGAAGTTATGCCTCGTACATTTGTATAATCGGATTCCTACACTGCGTATTTAAAGCACTGCCAAACCTATTTCAGGCATCGATATCAGTAACCCAAAACCATGATCCGGGCACCTAGCACCTCTCCGGGCTTAAAAAATGCTGATACCATTGTGCCTGAAACAAGAAAGATCGAGGTCTCCGATAAATATCATTCGAGCAGACCCATTATTGTGACGTTTGCCCTCTTACTCAACAAGAATGCGTTGATCAATCAAACTTTACAAGGTGATGGATGTGGGTTATGGTACAAGGCCAGATTGGGTTAAAGACATATTTAGCCTGCATTTAATTTTAATACAATTTTAGGCTGCAAATGTCTTAAATAATTTCGCCCACACGCCTGTCTGCTAGCGCGGGCTAATCGACCCATTTCGGGACCAGTCAGTTCCTTAGCCCTATTTTTTTGTTACAGTGTGGGCTCCTGGCTGTTGGAGAGACAGTCACACTTCTGGGTGTGATTGTTCGTCCACTTCAGTGACCTGCAACCTCTACGTATCGAATCAGGTTCCTGGTCGAACGACTATCCACTTGAGGTACAGGATAGTCGCCTACTACT